>JANIJG010003561.1:0-70945 GCA_024611175.1 Megaceryle torquata
GATAAGATTAAATATTTTAAAGATAAGATTTAATATTTTAATATTAAAAAAAAAGTATTTTTATAAAGACACTTGCATCACTATTTACAAACTTTTAATCTAAATGAGAGTTTACAGCTCTTGGCACATTGGAAAATCATGCTAAAGGCTTATGTCTAGGTATAGCTATATACATTTTCCTACCTGAATTTAAAGCATTGCATCTTTGAAACTGAAATATTTTTTGTCTGTGGCATGGCAAAATGGAAAACTTTACATCTGTGTACAGACAGTATTTACATGTACTCCAAATAGGATAAGGTTTTGATAATGAGTGTCACATTCGAGAAAGATGCTGTACTTTCCTGAAAATTTTTTTTTCGTTGTTGTTTTTGTTGTTTAGACATTTGTATTTTGCTTCCCCATCAAATTATTCTACAACATTCACTTACAAGAACGTAATCTAACATTCAACTAGGCGATTTCTTGAGGTGGTTGGTGCCATCAACTGTTAAAATATAGTCATTACAACCATTGTTGCTTTGTAGTTAGTTATTACCAATTAAATGGTAAGCAAGGAACTTTATGATAAAAATGAAATTACCAGCATTTTGGTATACAAAGGATCATTAAAAAGCTGAAAGAAAATGCTTTTGTTTCTGTCCTAAAATACTAGGGTATAGAAAGTATCCTATATGAATTTGAGTAGCAGAAACTTTAATTTGTAGTCACAACACAAATAGTCACTTTTTTTTTTTAAAGCAATACCTCAAATTCAATTTATTTCAGAAAGGAAAAGGAGCCTTGGCTGGTGGTCTCAAATCTTTCTGTGTAATATTAATCCTAAAATTGAAGACTGCCTCTGATTGTATCAAGGTCTCATGAGGAGATTTTGGTGTATGCTTTAATTTTTTCGTTTGATTGCTAACAGCAAAAAAGCCAAAAATGGTTTGAAATAAAATAACCTCGCATTGCTTTATAATGACAAACTTCTGATCATACTCAAGTCTCTACTTAACTCTAGGGACAGTTGTATATTTGCTTCAAGATCTAGTGATACTTGTGGTTAGGAGGGCTTCCCTTTTGGAGACCTTATTGCAGTGCTGAGATCCTACTGAACTTACAGATCAAAGCTTTGGTCCTACTTTTTTAGTATCCCGAGGCAACTTTTTGAAAATAAATCAAAGTATAGATTCTGTAATTAGTAGTTTCAATTAAGGAAACTTATTCTGTCCCTTAATTTTAGAATTAAATGCTTTTCTTTATTCCAAATTACTTTCAAAAGTATCAGTTGTAAATAACTGAATCATTATAAAAGGAAGAGAAGAGAAAAGCATTGTAATTATACATGCATAGACTGTTAAGAGTGGGTAATATTTTTCTCTTTATGTTATGGAGTCTGCATTTGGGTTTTGATGCTTTCTGAATATGTGCTCAAGTTTCTTAATTAGTTACAAAGAGCTGCAGGTGTATTGGCAAAGCCCGTTACTTATCCTGGGAAATGTTCCAGTTTTGTGGTTTTTAATGTAAATATTTATATTATTACCAGTCACTTTAAAGGTTTCAAACTCTGTGCCTGCTGTGTATTTAAACTTTGTAGCTTCACTTGAATGACTGACAAACAAACTATAATCTTTATTGTGAGAGGGGATTGAACACTGCTGCATTGCTTGCAGAAATGACAAGTGGTGTTTGAAGGGCTGTCACCATTATGCAGCTGTCTCTGAGGCATACATAGCCCAGCTTCAGGTGAAATGCTGCAAAATGCGTGCTGTGCTTAATTGCCCCTCCGTATGTTAGTTTAAAGTTGGTGTATTTCGTCAAAGGTTCTGCAACTGCAATGATTAAAGCAGTAGTCTTGCTAATCTTGTTAAGTAGGGATTTTATAAAGGTCTTTCAAGTAATTTTTTTTTAATAGTTTATCAAATGGTAGACTTACACACTTGAGCACTATTAAGGTTTTACAATTTTTTCAGACAAGAGTTGTTTTGGTTTTTGTTGGGTGTTTTTTGTTGGTTTGACTTGGGTTTTTTTGTGTGTGTGTTTGGTTTTAATTTTCATAAACATTTTGTTCTTAGTCTGACTACAGGAATTTAAATCCTTTTTGTAAAGCACTACCTGTAGTTACTGAGCAATGTTAAGGTATGTACTGTGCCTGTTTGGTAGCTGATTGCTGAATAGGACCTTACAACTGGTTTCTGTTTGTTCTGGGAGGTTTAATACAATATAAAAGAGTTGGTAGAAAGTGCCACCAGTAGTTGAAAGCTAGAAGGGGTGCAGTAAACTTGGAAGATGTGCTTACAGTAGGCTTTAAATGCTTTTAAGAGATGCAGCATGTTGTAAACCTAGCTGTAGGTGATTTGCTTTTGGTTTGTTATTTATATTTGTGCAAAACAGGATGAGAATAGGTGTACAAACTTCCATGTCTGAATGATACCAATTTTCAGATAGCATACACAAAATCTGGTACAAGGTTAAGACCCATTTAAATTGACATTATTCATCTTTATCCATTGACTTCAATAAGACTGCTAAACTGACTAAATGTTTTTTAGCTGAATGAGCAAAGAGCAGGAAATGGGATAGTATTTTGGAGACATACAGAATCAATATGGACAATCAGATGTACAGGAACAGATAAAATTGTAATATTCCTAGTTAAATTGAATACCAAAAGCCAAGTAATAACAATGAAAAGAGAGGAAAAAGTAATTTAATTAATTGCCCTAGAAGACTACTAGATATTATTATTATTAACTATTAATGTTAACTATAAATTAATATTACAACTGTAAAAAGAAGTACCTATCTGGCTAGGCAATATAGTCTTCAAGTGGATAGTTTTTCCTGCTGGCTGGACTTTTGCAAGGGTGCTGATTTACCTCAGTTTTTCCAGAATCTGGTCCTCAATTTTGATTTTATTTCAATGTCTAAAAAAGAATGGTAATGTTTGGCTTTCATTTTCTTGTACAGAACAAATGTTTGGGGGGGTTTTAGTGTGGTTTTTTTTTTAATTCGAGTATATTTATTCTCTGAATATACCATGTTTTTTTAAAACTTTTATGTATGGAGAAGAGCCAGGGACAGAATTTTAGAACATTTCACTCCATACAATGACTTCTACTTGGCTGAAGTGTGTGAAAATGTTTCTGATGTAATTACAGATCTGTATTAAAACACTGCAGTCAAAAATCAGGCTCACAGGCTTTCTGTGAGATTAGGGTCTAATATAATCATAGTAAAATCAATGGAATTAATAATCAGCTGCTGCAAATCAAAATATTTTCACCAATTTCAATTATTTTTTTGCTTACACCAGCTGGGCATGCTCAGTTTGTATAATGGTGGTGAAAAAAGGGCAAATTAAGCTGACTTTCTTTACATAAAGGACAACAGTGCATTTACATTTGGTTTTGGTGTATTTTATTGCATTCCTCAGAGCAAAGGTAGTTCAATTAAATATCAGTGGTGGTCTTTTTCTAGACAGAGACCTCTGGAAATTGCTTTAACCTTTTAACATTTAGAAAGCATATTTAGAGAAATGGGATGCCACCTTTTATGTGTTTCCTCTCACAGTGGTAGAAAAATAGTAAAACAGTTTCAGGAAGATAGCATCCCATTTCAACCTGACCCACCAGAAGTAATAGAAACCAGCTTTAAATTTTGTTTTATGATAAAGACTCCTACATAAAAATCTAGGGAAAAGAGCTTGGAGGTAATTTGCTTGATATGACAGAAGAAATTTTTGAAACTCTTATTAATCATGTTAGTCACAGAGAGAGAGATATATTATTTAGAAAATATGCTCTTGAAGAAATATGATCTCTTATGCTTATGACATAAAATCTTTTAAACTTTGAATAGAACTTGTATTTTGCTAAAACCCCATGACTGAGCCAGTCTTGGGTCTGGTTAATGTTTAAAGGGTAAACAATCAAATTACGAGTGTAAGGTCATAGTAGTAGTGTCCAAATAACACCAGAACACATAGTAGGATTTGTGATAAAATAGGACCTTGTAATAAAAAAGTATACCTATTCATGTCAGCTCATTAGCTTTGATTATTGATTTGTTTTGTCATAAACATTTGTGAACTATGGTCATTTCACTCTGCAAGCCTTGAACAAAGGTAGGTGGTTGCAACTGTAAGATTTGATATTCTGAACAACTGTCTCAAGGGTGCTGAAGATGAGATTATCAAAGGCAGTAATGTGCCCAATATGTATTTATGTAACTAGTTTACTCTGAAGTGGAGAAGTTCAATCTGTCCTTTAAGAATTTGGGGATTGTTTTTCACTTACACCATGGAAATCAGGAGTTAACAGTATTGATATTATTTGGTCTATTGTGGCTTGAAAGTAAAACAAACAGAGACTTTTGTAATGGCTCTATTTGAGCTCTGTCTTTCCCTGATAAGTATTTCAAACAGTAGCACTGTTCCTTTACCTGCCCATCAAGAAATTCATTACTACAGTAGCTGTGATACCAGAACTAAACGAGTTTGGAGTAGAACTGTGGTCTTGAACAACAAAAAGACACTGTATGAACTCTGTTAGTCATTAGTGAATTGTGTCAACTTTCTAGCTGACAGCAAAATCAATCCTATCAACTTTACTATTTGAAAAACATCATTACTGTCTAAAAGTTATTATTTGAAATTTGGTGTATTCAGAAATACATCAAGAAAGAAAAATCGAATTAAATCTTCATACTTTCTTTACCCAAATACATAACTTCTGGGAAACTTGGATTATATATTCACTCTTCCTTTTTATGTTCCTTCCTGAAAGTTTCCTCTACAAGGCAAGGCCCTTCATATATTTTAATTAAAAGCCAGGGAAGAAATAAATTGTCCTTGGCATATGACATGCTAATGAGCACTGGTTAGTTTGAAAATGCATGTTCATAGGTTTTACATGGTAATTTCCCTTTGAACCAAAAGCCCCTATTTATACATAAGCATTCGCTGGCAGCAGTAGGGGGCATCATTTCACTTTTGTAATTCTTCAGAGACATTATCCCAGTGCATTATGTGTGCAAACAGAATTTTCTGGTTTTGTTTATTGCATTAATCCTGGGGTTAAGGTTGGCCTACGGTGAGCAATAATAAGTTTAACCTTTGACTGTATACAATAAGCTGTAATTTTTCATTTCTAGACTCTTTTGTAAGTGCCGTTACCCTCACTTTTGCTTAAGATAAATTGAGTCAAGTAAGCACTTGATATCCGTAATCTTTAGATGCAAAACACAGATCTAATTTACTTGTTGTCTCAGCTTAGGTCTTTATCCTTTGATTATGTCTTTTAAACAATATAAACATATTTTGTTTGTTTGATATGTTAGTCAATTTTTATAATTCATAGAATGTTCAGTCCTTCACATAGAATTCAAACCAGTAAATGTAAATCCTGAAATGTCTAAATGCACATAAACTTTATGAAATGTGGAAACAAAGCAAGCAAAGTATTCATGTTCATAATATTTACTTGCTAAGTAACTGTGGTCAGGAAAACATTTTAAAATTAAATTTCAAAGATGCTTTAAAGGTAGTTAATCAAGTAGCAGCATGTAAATGTATTGGTTTTGTAGCCATTGCCATTCACTTATGTATATTTATTATTTATAAAACCTTATTATTTTTCATTGTAAGTGAAGCTGTTGTAACTTTAAAAATTTTAAAGTGGTTTTTAATTTGCATAAAATGTTTATTATATTGAATGTTTTACCCATTTGTAATAAGTTTATTGCTCTTCATGTTCTTCGAGCAAGAGAAATAATATACTTTGTTATTGTGTATACTATGAGTACTTCATAATTTTCTCCAAGGTGAGAAAGTGCTGATTCATCGAATATGTTTGGGTGGGGTGTGTGCTGTGAGGTATATGCTGATTTATTAAAGTACATTTTGGTTTCAGGGTGGGATTATTCACACATAATGATTTAGGCTCAGTAAGACCAGAACACTGAATCTCTTTTTCACCTATCTCAGACCTTACTATATTTTGATATTGAGACCTGTTTTAATCAGAGCAATATCACATCAAAATGTTTGTTAGTATTTCTGAAGCATGTGCAAGTTAAAAATCAGAAAAACTTGAATAAAAGTTATGTTATTTTGGAAGAGTACTAATGTTTGGTAAGATTCTAAAATATATTTTTCAGTCTGGATGTAATGTTTTGTGAGGGGAAAAAAAAAAGTCTCACATCTGTAGGAATGCCAATCATTTATAAGCTCTTCCCATGAAATCTTACGTAGAAAATAAAGCGTAATTACATAATTTGCATGGAAGGAATACCCATCATCACTATATTCTGTTGTCATAACACTAAGGACTACTTGATGCTAGTGTCAGCCCTGCTCCTAATTTTAATTAACAACTAAAGAGGCTGCCACTATCTGTAATATGTGCTGGTATTTGAATCTTTAGTTCATTTACTAGAAGTTGCCTTTTGGCTGAGTTTGCTCACAACAAAAGAGCAGCTACTGGTTTAGCTTAGCCCTTGCTGGTGGCTAGTTACAGGTAGGAGATGGGTAGAGGAATATGAATCCAGCAGTACCAGCTGTCTCTCATGACATGCAATAGACTGTGATGGATTGTCAGACTAATTTGATTCTTTACGATCCTGGAAGGATAATTTTGAACATCTTCCTGCAGCCTGTGTTGAATAGCTATACTTTGTAATTTCCCTTAAGTTTGAATTATTTTAGATAATGAAGATATAATAGTGAGAATTGAAGATACCATCATTTATGCTAGTTTCATACACTGCAGCTGTGTTGAGTAGAATGTGCTTAAATTTGACTTAAGGAGGAAGAAATTATTCTAGTGATTCTTATGGAAAAAGGAAAGAAGAAAGGAAGTACTTTTTATTTTTAAATGTCACATATGGGACATTAAAGAAGATTAATTTATTTTTTAATAGGCTTGGCCAATGTATTTGAGAATAGAAGAACTCTGTGAAAAATGAAGGGTATGCTGGTTGTGTGTGAACCAAGAAAATGTATTGTGCAAAGCTGTTGTTACTCATACTGTAATATGCCATATCAAATTAAATGTGTGCAATAGATACCAAATCCTAAGAATGGTAATCCTCCTCACAGTGTTGGACCATCTATGTCTGGTAACTTCCACTTGAACCAAAGGAAAATTCTTCAGCTAATGATAATAAACAGTTACTCTGCATATTGATAAATTGTTAGAATACCTGTGAAAATGGGAACTTTGAATAGATAGTAATCTTTCTTCATGCAGACAATAAAGAGATGATCTCATTTTGTGCACCAGCTATTTTCCCTGGAATTGTGGATATCTGATAATGTTATCAGGACTGTTGTGTTTGGAAATCCCAATCTGGAAGTTGAAAATCTCCTGTAAGGTACAGAAAATGCAAGGATGCTACATGTCACTTCAAAACATTACCGCTGGAAGTGGTAGAGATGAGAGGTATATACTGCAAAACATCATGATTCTTACTTTGCAACCATCCTCGGGATAAGTCAAGATGCTTTTTTTGCTGTCATATTTGCAGTTATTAATATTTAATGTTCAGCTACGATAAAACAGTATAGGATAAAATCCTGGGACTCTTTACAAGACAGATAATATTTCTTCTGAAACGTCTGTCTTGGATGCCTCCTTCTACTAAAGAAATGCTGCCTTGACTCCAAGGATCAAGAGAAATACGGGAATGCTGTGTATTTCATCCGCTTGAAAGAAGTCCCTGTGGACCCAACAGAAACACTGCTAACATAGTTGCTGCTTCTTTTGCTGACAATGTATCTTTCCCATGTTGATTGAGAAAGTTCTGTTGGTAGTAGGAGGGAAGGGAATGGAAAGAGAAATACTAATCAAAAGGTGTTAGTACTACATCTGCATTGCTGGACTTGCATCCCTCATGTCCTTTCTTAGAATGTGTTGGATTGCAACAAATGGCAGGTACTATCGGAAAATACAGTTCTGAAGCTTAACTCTTAATTCAAAAAAAATTTTTTTTCTTTGATCAGATGAAAAATGTTGAGAGAACAATGAGCAAACTGCATGATATGTGTTGTCTGCTGGGGATAATATATACATGCATAATAATATTTTGAAAAAAGTAAATATATAAATATAAACCAACAAATAACAAACCATTGGTAGCCATTAAGGCTAAGGTTTAGTGAAAGATAGCTCTGGGTCCTGATATGTGAATATACAACCTCATTTTTCTCATATATTCCTTTGTGCCTTTTTGATACAGAAGTTGTGATCAGAGAATACTTAAGAGTAAGTTTGCCACCTATGGTGGGGGGTGGAGGGGAGAGCTTCCTTACTTGTCAGAGGCAGCAGACATTCAGTTGTTTCATAAGACTCTTCATCTTCATTTTACTAAGTGGTAATGTCTACTTTCCACTGGGTGGATAGTAATTCTGACAGCTTTGCAGGATTTATATCAAGTAATGTGGGTTTTTTTTTTTTCCTATTTGAAAATAAAATCAGTCTTGGCAGTGCTGAACAGATATTGGGATCTTCATTCAATCTTTCCTTCCTGGTGAGTTTCTCCTTACCTATAGCAGGCTTTTTTAGGTCAGAAGAATGGTTAGCCTTTAAAAATTGTGGGTTAAAGTTTGGAGTAAAAGAAAGTTGTGGTTCATGGGGAGAAGAGAAGCACTTTGGTAGCTGAAGATGAATAAAAGTCTCACAGCAAGGAGCTGTTGCTGACCTGTTACCTCTAATCATTCCAAAGCTTTTCTGTGGTGGACATTTGCTCCAACCTGCAGCTGAGTCATTGGTGTACCTCAACTCATGCAGCTTCTGGTACAGATACTTTGCATGAGTATAATGGTTCAAAAAAAGAAAAAAATTCTTCTGGTGCAGTTAGGATATTTGCTTGTTCGCAGTAGAAATATGTGTTGGTGCTGCTGGGTATCAGTGGCTTTTCTTTGGGACGTGCTTCCTTTGATAGACTAAGGCTTGTGGGAATTTCAATGGGAAACTATAAAGTGAGTGAAAATTACTTCTCATGCAAATCAAAGTGAAATGCTGAGAAATGCTCTGAAAGGATCTTGTGTGGGAGATGTTGTGCTACTTGTGGTGGTTTATTCTCTTCTCTCAAATGTGTGCTGCTTTGGCCAGTGGCCAGGAGAAGAACTGCATTCTGACAGTTCTGCCTTTTTATAATCCTACCAAATACCCTTAACTACCCAATTAAGGCAGTTTCTCTTCCACTAACATGCTTTTTTACTTGTATATTCTGTCAAGATTTTTTTTCCCTGAGTTTAAATACTTGAATTGCTGCTTCAAAACGACAGTTGAACATTTTTAGATATGCTGAGATCACTTCAGGTGATTTTTTTTTTTTCTGATAGGTTGTTATGACTTAAGGGCTCTACAGATCCTAATGCAGTGGCACCTGAATGAAGCTTCTCTGCATGTGGAGTCTGGCTATGGGTTTCAATGTGTTGTCTTTTCTATCTATTCTTTTTGTAACACACACAAAAAAACCCTGTTTCTGGGATTTTCCAAGGAGTACAGTATGCTTCATTTTTAGTTGTCAAGAAAGCTGACAGTTTATTGTGGTACTATGAATAAATTATTCCAGGGTTCACACTTAAAACAAAGACAGAAATGCTTCCTTCCTTGTTTGTTTGTATAAAACTGACATTTTGAATTTATATTAAACATAGTATCACTGCATGAAAATGTAGACTGTTCAGAATAAATTATTGACCCAAAGCTTTTACCTTTTCTTAGATGCACTGAAGTTACTCTGCAGGATACGATTGGGTTATGACTGTGGGAGAAAATAGGGGGTTTCTAATAAGATGTATAACAGGCTGCAGTGTCAGCAGATGTCATTGTTCAGCAACTGTTTTCCGTAAGAGTAAGTTCTTTATTCCCGAAGGTGCTGTGCAGGGACTTCTAACCATATTATTAGGAGAACAGGAGCACAGTAGTTTGTGGATTTACTTTAGGTAACATTCTGATAGCTAGGGTAACCATGTAGTCAAGATTGTAGTTTAAATGTAGTCAGTAAAACTGTAATCAAATTAGTCCCTGGATTTAGTACACATTTTTAATAGTGGTATTTGAAATGTCAAAATTTAGTCTTATGTCTGTGCTGTCTAAGGAGTTGCCAGTCTCCATGCACCTCTGCAAGGCTTTTTGGAACATTTAGCTTGCTCAAAACTGAAAGAATCAGCTGTGTACCTGATCCTTCAAATTAAATGTTTGAAAACATAGTGGTAGGTGGCTGGGAAATAGCATAAGTGTATAGGCAGCACCTTCCTAAATAAAAATTGCAAAGTTTCTTTTGTTATTTGATTTGTTTGTAGTGCATGAATAACTGAAGGGCATTGAGGCAAATGTTACAACTTGAGAAAGACTGACATTGATTCCCATGGACTTTGAATCATATTCTAAGTGTTATATTACTGATTGTCAGAAGATGTAGGATATATTGAGTCTGTTTCTTTTTTTCCACGGTAGATCCAGAATACCAAAAGATACCAAGATATATAATTGGAAAGCTCCATAAAAGGACTATGAGCATAATAGTTCAAGAATGTTCTCTTTTTCCTTACTGCTTTAACATATTTGTTTTAATGCTAAGACCTTATTTTAAAAAAAGTCAAAATCATTCAAGTGACTAAGGAAAAATGAGTTAATCCTGAAATAACACAGCTGTTTAGAAAGATAATATACAAGCCTCAAAACCCTCAGTAGTTGATACACAGGGTTGGAAAAAATGAAGTTTAGAATTGGCTAAAGTATGTAAAAAAAAAAAAAAAAAAGACCAGGTGACTTAAGCTCTGCCTGTCATAAATTTCAAAATTGCTGTAAACTTCCTAAGCATTTTACCCATTAGTTGCTCAGCAATGTTTTTAGCCAATGGAGTGCTGGGGTGTTCTCAATATATGCCTACATGATAACTGTTTATTTAAAAATGTATTCTTTAAGAAGTGATACTGTCCTTTCACCATCTCTGGGGGGATGGTGAAATTTACATTGTTAATTTTTAAATAATTATCTCCACTGTTTCTTAATCTACCTTCTTTCCCTTTTGGTTGACATTTTTAACCTTGGATTAAAATTTTCACTCTTCAATTATTTTTAAACTGTATTACTTAGGAGTAGCAATTTCTGAGTGACAGTGGTAAGTGACCTGTAATTCCCTCAAGAACAGGACCAAGTCTAGCAAGAAGTACAGTTAGGGATAGAAACATAATGCTAATGCTGCACAGCAGTATCAAGAGGTGCAACAAGTGCAGATATTTGTTTAAAAAAACCCACAAGTAACTAAGCAATTATCTTCCTACAAACAATGTTTCTCCATTTCTAAAAAAAAAGAGGAACTTTTAAATTTCAGTTAAAATACTGTTTTCTTTAAATTGAGCATGGAGAAGTCTGCTGTGGTCCTCTCTAGTCCAGCATATTGGAAGAGTGACAATTAGAATCACTTTCTCAACACACTTTGGGACAAACAGCAGTGTTTAAAGGGTTCTGGACTTAACAGATTCTGTACTCATTCTTCTATATCTTCATGACATTATGAAAGTCTGTTTGATTTGTGCTTTAGCTGCAAAAAGTTCAAATTGATATTTAGGGATTCCCTGTTGAGATAGCCAGCAGGAATTTGAGATCAAGCTTGACAGGTTTCATTCAGCTAAAAAGTATGGGGTATTACTCTGGTTCTTCTGCTGAAGTCAGTTAAGTTGTAAGTATGTCTTTGGATACATTAAATAATTTAAATGTGAAAATGAGTTTGAAAATAAAACCTGAAAGAATAAGTACAGTACCCTTTTTCAGGTTTTAACTGTAGTCCTCTGTGCAGAAGCTTGAATTTCTGCAGATCAGAATGAATTAATAGCTCTTATTTTGTAATAAAAATGCAACCAACCAGGAGAGAGTTGAAAATCTGAGAGCACCTTGTGTTTACAGACCTGTGATTCCCAGTTACCATGGATGTTCATAAATTTTAAGAAAGCAGTTATATATTTAATTGTAAAAAAAATACCAAGGGGTGTTTCTCCCTGTGAAAGTCCAAATTGGACTTAGTACTGATCTCAGTAAAAGAAAGTTAATTCCCCTTGATTAGCAGAACTATCTTTACTGTTATGGACATAGAAGGGAGTAATTACAATATATGTAAGCCACCCTCATTTTGAAGCTCCTTTGGTTTGCAGTCCTGGGGGAAGACAAGTAATTAAGTTTGGATGAAGGTCAGAAGTAAAGATACAGAATACTAGAGGGGAAAAAAACCCCAAAAAACAAAACAAAACAAAAAAACAAACAACAACAACAAAAAAAAAAAAAAACAAACAAACAAAAAAAACAAACAAACAAAAACCCACACACCCAAACAGCAAACAAACAAAACAAACAACAATCAAACAAACAAAAACCACCCAACCTTCCCAAATAATTATTTGGATGGTGCTTTAGTTACTAGAGTGCTGTTTGTGACCCTAAGTGGATACACTGCACTAAGTGATCTTAATTTAATTACATTAGTTTCACTACAGAAGTAAACCCTGGATTCCTGGGCAACAAGTCTTCTCAATGAAAGAAATTCTATTGCTTGTGAATATATCTGAGCTTTTACTGAGAGCATTCTGGCTGCCACATGTTCCTGTACTCACTGTGCTATCAGTAAGATATTGTGTTATAAAGTCTTTGGGGGACACTGTCCATAAAGAGGTACGGTACAAAACCAAATCCTTTCTTATGATTACCTGAAATGGTGCAATTTTTAAAATACTGTTGCCAAAGTGTTCTGCAGTCATTCCATTTAGGCATCTTACAGTGTCAATACAACCCTTCTGAATAGCTATTCTGAATACCAAAAGGATGCCCTGTCTTAGGGTTTTGGGGATTTCTGTGGAGATAGTTGATACAAGAGTGACAGCAGGGAACTATTCTCCAACAAGCTCAAAAAGGACAGTTCTGCATCTGTCTAGAGCAAAACTTAGTTTGTGTTGGAGACAACAGAAGAAATAATGAGGACGATTTCTTGGCATCAAGTTAATTGCAATTATTAGATCAGAAATTAAGAGAAATAATAAAAAAAAAATCGTAACTGTGTGCCATAGAACCAACACAAAATTTAAACTACAAGAAATACAGAAACCTCACGGAGGAAATGTAGAATGGAAATTTAGAATAGAAATAACTTGCTTGTGTATTTTGAGTCAAATTGCTTATATGAAGTACAAGCCTGGTAGTCAGTAAGAAGCATTTGGCCAGTTTCTTGTCTTTCTTTACATACTTTACACTGGTTGAATTGTTTTAGCTGGATCAGTTTTATATCTGTGTAAGTCTACAGAATTTCTAAAGAGAGAAAGTGAGCAGTAAAAATGCTGGAAAATCCCTTAAAGTGGTTTTCCACTACAAAGTTTGTGAAGAGATAATATATTTGTCAGACTTGTTCTTTCAATTTAGTGTTCATCTTGGTGTTTTACTTTGTCTAGTCTCTGTGATGTTTTGGATCAAGAAAAATGTACATTATATTACATTAGGTATAATATTTATTATATTATTCTCTATATTGTATATATAAGAGAGAAACGAAAGTGAAGTTCAAGCAGAGATCTTGAGCTGATTCTTTTTCCATTCACCAAGCCTTGGTGAGAGGCTGATGACTTGCAATAGGTATTGTGAGCTGAGAAATAAAATGTGCATTGCATTTATCAAATGTTCACCTTTATCTTCAGATCATTATTCACTTGCTATTTTCAGATATTTATTGTTGCTATTTGTTTATTATTCTTTCCTCCCTAGATTTATTTATTTATTTATTATCTGTAAGTCTGTCAAACACAAAGAACTTCTTAGTTTTTCTGCCAAGTGGTTTTCTTTCAAATTCAGATAGTTCCAGTGTTATTTACTTTCAAATGACAAAGTCCTTGTATGAGTTTTAGCATCAAAGTGATCAAAAGGAGGCATCTGAATTCCCTATTGCAGTAAAGGTGTGAGTGAAGGATACACATGGGAGATTCACGAAGAGCAGAAGATGAACTATAAAGTATTGATTGGGATGTGGAACAGATGCTCTTTTCTGGCTGCCTATAAAATATCCCATCTACTCTGCTTTTCAAAAGATCTTGAACTAATGTTATTTTTGTCCATCACTCTTTTAAACTCTGAAAGTATAGATGGGGAGGTGTGTATGTTTTCATAACATATGCTCTTCTTGTGACTGGCTTTATTAGTTTGAAAAACAATTCCCACCCCTAAAATTCTCCAGTAAATTCATAGTACTACAGATTCACTGTTTGGTTCTTAGTATTTCTGTGCATCATCACTGAAGGCTGAATAGACCATCTGTGGTATAGAGAACCCAGAGAACTGTTGCTGCAAATGGTTTTGCTCCTCAGGTATTCTGTAAAGTGAGAAGCCATATAGGGGATTCTCAATCAAGGCATAAGGTTACCTAACAATTTCTCAATAGCAGAGCTTTAACTTACAAAAAACTTTAAGAATATCCACAGGGAAATCTTTGGTTCTGCAGCTTCATATTTAGATTACAGTAGCTGGAAGTTAATTAGCCCTGCTAGCCTTTTTCTTTTAGGCTAATTAGTAAGAAAACTGGATATAAAAAAGTCAAAGTCATTTTGAGAGAAAGTACTTCAACATTTTGTACATAAAAGTCCCTTTGGAGGATATTATCTCCATAATGACCACAGGATGCTCTCCATTCTGACAGAGTGTAGTTCTACAGTGTCTGGACTCATTTAGACAATGTCTTAGGCATTAATGATTTTAGGCCTAGCTGCTTGCAATTGCCAGTTGAAACCACATGACATGTTGTTTAATTATGCAATGATCAGCAGCCTTTACATTTTAATTAGGGAGCCACTGTAATGAAGCCGTCCCACTTTACATGTGGCTTATTGGGCTGAAAGGTCGTCTTAACTAATTGGTTGTTTGGAAATGTAATTTTGACACAGCAATACAGGTAGACTTGTCTTCACTTCTGATGTGTTTCTTGATTTTTTATTTTTTTTTTTATTTGGCTAATTAGTGCTAATAATTTAAAAGCTGCTTGGCATTCCAAAACTCCTGCTGTTTACTATATGTATAGTAGTTTCGTTGACAGATTTTAGTACTGTTAATACATGGTGACATACTGATAATGTATACTCACAATTTTCTTTGGCTTTGCAAGATTACAGGGACTGTAATGTCACACGCTTCTTTCAGATAGCTGTGTGGGAAAGAGATTCCTAATGCAAGGAGTTTAAAGAGCTGTGATTTAATAACTATTTGTAGTATTCTTTAGAGAATGTTGTCATTGAAAATGCATGATTTATTTGAGTTTAAGTTTTTTCAATGATTAATTCATGAATACATCTGCAAGAATGCCAAGGTCTCAAAAATAATGAAAGCCCATCGTTTCGTAGCTGTTTTCGTTTCAAATCAAAGCTGTCTTGTTTGTTTGTTTACTTTTTTGAAGAATAGTCTGTTCTTTCTACTGGGGTTTTGATACCATTTTGACAAGTAAAAGAATTAATTTACATTAAAGAATCAAATAGGTAAAGTTTCCATCTCTCCCTGCATTATTTTATGACATATGGTAAGCTGAATATTTCCAACTGGTTCTACCAATCCAGTCCGCATGCTTTGTAGAGTCTCTCTCCTACTTGGTGTTTCATTTTATTTGTAGCAATAAAGTAGACAGAGTTCATCTTAGTTCCTCACAGGGATGTCTGTTTATGAAGATCCTAGCTCAAAAATATTTGTCTCTGTGTCCTTTCTCCCTTAAAGCTATTTTTGCTTATATCCAGTTGGGCAAAAAATAAGTTGCTTCAGTTAGTCAAGAGGCTCAGCAGGAGTGTTTCAGGCAAACATTACTGCTGCTCAGTTGTTAGAGCTCTCTAATAGTCAGACTAACATTGATAAAATCTAGGGTCACTTTGACATGACATTCTCAACCTTTCTTTTATCAGCCTTTCAAGACCACTGCTTTAAGGTTCATATTCAGCAGAGTTCATATTCAGATCAGAGTTTATATCCAGATGAGTGTTATTTAAGAGGTTTCCTGTGCATATCAGGAAATCAATCCTATAGCTCTATAGTCTATTACGAATGTAAAGTTGTTGGAGCAAGGGCATGTTTTACTGTGCATTTTTATTGTACTTAGCAAAACAAAGATTTGAGCTTGATGATATAATTTTGCAACACTGATAAAAAATTATTAGTAATCTATCAACCACAGGAATCTAACAAGAACCTGCAAGATGTGCTAGATAGTTTGTCTCCTGTGTTACATTTACATACAGCTGTATTGTCAGTGTCTTCAGCTGAGCCATCCAGATTCTGAACTGGAAGTCAATAATGTTTGTAGGGTAAGGGTTAATTTCTTCCTCTGCTTAGTTTTTTACCTTCATATAACTTTTTTTTGTACTGGTGACTTGGCTTAGCTTATATTGGTAAGGTGACAGAACACTATGGGTGTTATTAAAATAAGACCATATGAATAAATTCTTCTGGCAAAATTATCAGATAGGGAATATTAGAATGATGCTTGAGCAAGCTTTCTTTTCTCCTGAGCACTAACATGATTTTATAGTTACCTATAAAAAGTTGCTCTAGCATAAAGAATTGCAAATAATAATGACAAGTTTAAACAATTTCCTAATTTTCTTCATAAAAATTCTGTATCCTGATCATTGCCACACTGAAGTTAGCATGAAAATTTTCACTGAAGTTAGAATAGAACTCCAGTGTTTAGACTTTGGTATAATTCTTGCTGATTAATGAAGTATAATTAAAACTAACAGAATATCTGTTTGTTTTGAGGGACTGTATAATGTAGCTCCCTGCTTGTATGGAAGATTTCCTCCAGCATGTGCTTAGGCAAGCCTCTTCAAGACACTTCTTGGTTTTTTTTCTCAGATTATGACCCAGCTAAAACAGTTGTGCACATGAGTGTGGAGATCAAAGAGAAGGACTTGAGATGATAGGATGCTGTAGGCATCCTCAAATGGTAGTAATAAACAGGGTGTAAATTGAAAAAGTAATAAAAATGAAGTATATGTTATTAACATGTACTACCTACTACAGTTACAATTAGTATTACATTTATTAGTACATTTTTTGCCGTGTTCTCTGTGTTTCAGGTCAAAGTATCATTGATCTAGGTCTATATTTCCTAGAAGCCATTTTCTGCATTTGGTTTATATCACACAAAGCTGTTCCCTAAGAACATGTTTTGACTGATACTCAGTTTGGCTTGGGAAACTATTTTTTGAAAGAGGAAAAAGTAGGTTTAATTTTTCATCTTTGGCAAATTCTGTGTCAGGATCATTTGAGCTCATAGACTGCGTAAGTTCTAAAATAACAGAGGTTTATTTCTGATAAGTAAAATAGTTAAAATAAAATTGGTGTGTAAGAGTGGTTTATCTCCAACACCATAAGAAACAGAAAAGGTTAAAAAAAAAAGGGGTGGGGGGAAATTCAGTGTTGATGCTCCATTCATTTATAAAACAATAGATTAGAATTGGTAAATATTTAGGAAAAGATATAAAGGCTAATTAGAAGCATGGTGTGGCTTCTGTACAAGAAAGATGAAGTCAAAACTTTTCAGCCTAAAAATAATACCTTTTCTGGGGGGATGAGAAGAATCCAAATGATGTTGTAGTTGCAGAAATTTTTGGACTTGAAAAGTAGAGACAGAGGTATCTTTTAGGATGGTCCTTTTAATCAGATAATTAGGTTCAGGAAATCCTCTGAGCCAAAATTATTTAGAGACTAGAAGATTTTTAGACTGGGAGGTATCATACATTTGCTCCATTCTCAGTTGTATTTTTTAACTAAAAAGTCTGCTTATTGTCACCACTGAAAATAAAGTACTGCGATAGATAGACAGACAGATCTTTGGTTTGACTCAGTACAGTTCTTTCTTTGAGTTTGACTCAGGATCCTGGACTGAGGAGTTAAGAAGCCCAAGACAAAGGCAAATTCTGGGAATCTGATAGCTGAAGTGTTAGAGGAATATTGTGGGCGTTGAGGACAAGAGTAAGAGTATGGGATATGGTCCTATGGCAGCAGTGAGAGGATGTGATAGTGGATCCTGGGATCCTCTGTAATTGCCATGGTAAGAGGGGAACTCAAGACCTCTGGCAGGAAGGGCGGACTCCATCTGTGGAATGAATGTCATGTAAAATAGGAATAGGAAATAATACTGAGGTCTGTCAGTAAGAACTGTGTTTCTGGCACATATATAGAAAAGAAGATTAGGGTAAAAAGAAGAGAGTGGGGAGAGGAATGAAGCTGGAGCTTCTAAGAACATATAGTCAGCATACTTGCATGTACATGTTGACAGGAAAAGAAAACATTCTTAGTCTCATTCTTTACCTGATTTGGCACCCTTAAAATATAGTTGAAATGTCCTTCGTAGGATTTTACGGCAGGAAATATGTAAACATTCAACATGTGCATTGTATAGAAGATTTGGTAGCAACCTTCCATTGCAGGCTATAGGTTATGACATAAAAGTGAATTGTAACAAGTGATTTGCTTTTAAAACACCTCAAGGCTTGTATTTTCAGCTAAAGAAGTAATAATCATCACTTGATATGAGAGAAGTAGGCTTTCTGGAAAAAAATGAACATCAAGAATGTTTAGCTGCACATAACCACTAAACAACTGTGTCAGAATAGATTTGGCCAATAGGTTGCTGTTGGCTTTGGCCATGCAGTATCTTTCTGGTGGCTACAGGAATAAAAGTTGGGGGTTTTTTTTAATTGAAACAGAAATTGTGAGCTGTACTGATGTTTTCCTTGGTGACCTGTGGTTATAACTGAAGCTTTGTAATTTTACAGGGTTGAATTGTCTCCTGCCAAAGCTTTAGCTTTTAGCCAAATTAGTTATGGGCATACAAAATGGACATAGGTCACAAAAGACAATGCGGGTCCATATAGAACTGAAGTGAGTTTGATATGGATGAGTTGGTAAGCAGATTTCATGATGCACATACTGCATATTTTTGAGATTCTTTATTTGTATAATTTCTAGTCTAAAATTTTATGCTTTAAGCAATCAGATTTGACTATGTATTGTTTTCTGGTTACTTCTTCATGTCCAGCAATTAGGACTTGATCCTTCATGATGCTAAGTATTTTTGCCTTTATTTCACATAGCACATGAGCAAGTACTTCATGTTTACCATGTTAGTAGTCTGTCTGATTTTATTGAACATACTCTTGTAGGCTAAAGTTGTGTGAAAGGGGTGTGTGCAGTGTCCTGAAAATCAAAATTCCACACAGTCTGTTATCAAAATAATCTACTGCTGGCAAAAAAAAACTGACTTCTTTTTGTTTCTTCATATGAAATACTGAATGTTAACTACAACTCAATGTTCTCAATCTGACTACCTCATTCTGGCTCTTGTGCATACCAGCTGGTATTAAACTGCCTTTTTACTAACTTTGGTATGGTTAAAAACCAGTGATTAGCAAACATGGTCAATAAAGGTTGTTTTTGTTGTTTCAAGCTGTTAGATACATAGTTAATTATCTCACTATTTAGGACAGTTGACTTCATGTTAATCCAATTAAATATTTTTAAGCAGTGACTTGAATAAAATAATATTTTTCTTCTGTCCTTGAGTTCAATAAAATAATACTACTTCCCAGAAGTACGTTGCTTGTACAGAGAGCAGATACACTGCTATAGTAGTGCACTGGGACTGCCTTTCTGACTCCTCTTTGGGCTGTGTGTTGTCCTTATGAAAAGTGGAAGTAAATGTTACTCATAAGTTAAACTGCAGTGTTGACTTTTTTTTTTTTTTGTAATGTATAGTACATCACATTAAATATAGAAGAAAAAGTCATTTGGAAGAACAGAATGTAATCATTGTAGCTGGAAGAAAAGACCTGTGACTACTTTAGTGTGCTCACAGACACACTGTGACAGCACTTTGAGTGTATTTTCTAATGCACTGCGGAGTCTGGGTTTAAATGAATAGTTTCTATAAACAGGACACCTTTCTGCTATTGTTGCATTTTAAATAAAAACATTAAACTGGAGTCCCTCAACAGTTAAGTCTATGGAAACCTCAAACTTTACACTCCAGAGTCTCATTGAAAAACAACTGCTGAAAGCAAAGTATCCCTCTTTTTAAGTAGAAAAGAAATGCATGAACAAAAGAAAATATCAGTTTCAGAAAATACAGTATTTATTTTAAGAAAGTCTATTTTGATATTATTATTTTTCTTTTGTCTGCATTATACTTTCAATATTTTATATGGGATTTATAATAGCTAATGTATGTCCTTACATAACAAGACAATATAATAGCTGATTAAAAGTAAAATAACTGAAATCATTGTAACACTTGTAAACACATGAAAAGAAAATGTTTAAATTATTCATCATTCAGACATTATATTACTGATCTTTATGGAAAGAAGGTATTTTGTAAATGTATACAAAATTGTAAAACTGACACTTTTCCTAAAAACAAAAAAGCGCTTTCACAAGAAGTAAAGGGGGGGGGAAGTCCAATGTTAAAATTTGGTAGGAAGCTAGATTTACGAGCTTCAAGTGGAGCCTAGGTATTTTTTTTTTACAGTATGACCAAACAGTTGGAGATAATTTCTGTTCATGTTCTTGTTAATATGACCGTAGCTATTCTTACAGTAGATTTTTAAGACCTGATACTTGCACATATCACGACTACTAAGGGAAGAGAGTATCCTATACCACTGAGACCGAGGATGTAAATGAGAACCTTGCAGCGGAACAGACTAGTTTTTCTGGTTTGCATCCTTTGAAAACCTCTAATATTGACCAAATTACAGTGAACTGTAAGTTCATTGTAGCACAGGAGAACTGCAAAAGTAAAAATAAACCTTGCTTTTTTTCTGAGCCTTCAAGTTTTGTGCTACAAGCTGTTCTTGTTGGAGTAAAGGGAAAAAAAATAGAATTGAAATTTTGTTTTACCTCATGGAAGTAAGTTGTTAATAGGAACTTCTCCATGTGGCAAGTTTATTATGAGTTCCTAGGTATATTTTTTTCTCTGAACATGGACTTTTCTAGCCTGACAAAAAGTATTTTTTCACTTGTGTTGCAGTTTCTTATTTAAATAATCTAATTTACCTATATAAACATATGAAATCACAAAATGCCTTATAGTGACAGGTACTGGTAAGTTATGACACCTTGAAAAGTAGGATATTTTTCAAACAGGTGTATTTTTCTTGTAATTAAAGCTGATATTAAAGTGAGGCTAGGTCCTGAAGATTGGCTCAGGTAGAGGGAGAGACTAACTAAAGACTAACTGAAGAGACTAACTCGGAGACTTAGTATTTCTCTATACATTTCAAAGGAATAGAAGCCATACCCTTTTAAGGGAAAACATTATCATTATTAGAACTAGTAGTAGAGTAATACCAGAGTTCATCACCTCTTTGCTACATAAGCTAATAAAGTCAATGTCTGAAATGTGCTGGACTGTCTTTCAAAAGCAATATTTAGAACACTGCCTCAGTAAATCTTTTGAGTATATGCTTTATTTTAAGTATATTCTTAAGGTTCTTCTTAAGCATATGTAATCAAAAGTGGTGTTGGATGAGAATGAATCTACAAGTATGCTGTTTGGTTTTGGTTTTTTTTTTTCTAATCAGAACCTCATTGTTCTTTTAATTGGTTTTCCTTTCTGAATGTAATACTTACCCATTTTTGCTGAAGATTAGCATGGGAAGCATCACCAAAAAACGTATTATTTCTGCATTTCTTAAACAATTTGGGAGCTATTTCTCGAATAGTATTTTAAAGAAAATGGGCATATTTTACCTCAGAAATTATTCTAACTAGCAAATACTTCCTGTGGTTCTTCAAATCTTCAGAAGACTGCTTTTTCTGGGCTGGTTGACTTCAAGGTTTAGCACATCTCTAGCAATAAAGAAGCATGTTGGGCATGTTGTTTGATGAACTTCAAAGATTTAAGCACTCAGCTTTAATTACTGATGGTTTTAGCAACAGCACAATAAAGCTAGGCTCCTGCTTCACTAAATCAAAGAAATGTGACTGAGGGCCTTCTGATCCAATTGTTCTCATTTAGTTCAGCTCTCACAAACATGGTTGTAAAATATTATTGTGGCTTGAGCTGACATGAAACACCGTTGTCATCAATCAAATAAAAAAAAACAAAAAAGTGTGAGAATCAATACGTAACACGAAAGTGGTGGCTTCAGCCACTTAATCAACTGCATGTACTTTGCAGTTTTTTCCCCTCCTTCCCCTTTCTCTCTCCAGTGTCTATTTATTAATATTTAAATTTTTTTTAAACACTTCTCATTCTGCAATCTAATAATGATGAGCAGTTGTGGAGATGAAAGAATCAACATTTCCTAACCAGGATGATCTGAAAGACACTGTTACTCTATAAAATTCAGTTTTAATGTTGCTCAGAAAAGCTCTGTATCTTTTAGTTGTTCAGTCATAATAATAATCTTTTGTTTCCCTGCTGATAGAATTATGCACACTATATTGAATAGTTATGATTGTGTGGCTTGACAGCATTCCAAGCTTTTGCCAGAGACCCTGCTCTATAAACTCATTCAGAGCAGTGAGGCAGGTTTAATGGGCAAGTTGGATGAAGCATGAGGCCAGCTGGTGTCAGCTGGCTCTTAACAATGGTAATATGTATCAATCACTCAGCATGTTGTTTTTTGTTTTGTTTTGTTTTTAGGGGGGATATTTTTAATCTTTGAGGTCTAATACCAATAAATGCTGTGATTTAAAGGGGCAGCATTATTTAGAGGGAGGAGATGAAGCAGGGTTCCCTACTGTCATAATTTAAGCTTGTGCTGAATGGATAATCTTCATGAAAAATAAGCAGTGCCATCTGACACGTCTAGTGTCAGGAAGATAATTCAAAGAGAACTGATGGAACCAAAAAGAAGCTCTTTTTTAGTGCAAGAACTTTCATCTCCGTAGAGAATCCAATGCATGCTTTATACAAGGACAGGTGCTTTCTTAATGTTTTGGGGTTTTTTATTTTTCTAAAGCCATGAAGCTTCAAGTAAAACAATTGATTTTAAAAAATCAACAGATCATCCCAGAATTACCAGATCATCAATTTCTTCTCTGAGCTTGTATTTGGATAATAGCTATTTAATTAGTTACATTTGTTTTAAAGAAATTTAAGTTACAAATCCATTTTACTTTTCTTAATCCTGGAAACCATATACATGTATGGTTAAATAAAAGAATACAGAAGAAGGTATTTAAGCATAGTATGAGTCCCATGACTTTAATGGCACTTATGCATGCATTTAAGTGCATTTCTAAAAGATCTGTTTATTCATCTGACTACTGTATGCAAACCATGTGTTTTTTAACAGTAGTTATTCCAAAACTGAATAGAAAAAACCACAACCAGACACACAGTGTCCACAAATTGAATGGTGTGACATTGATTTAGTGAGGACTGCCTGTATTTTATTTAGGAAATACTTGGTTTCCAAATAGAGATGTTAAATTAATAGATAATATGAAGTTCTAGAGTAGCTGTTTAATATCTGTGAGAAGAAAATAGAGCCAGAAAAGCAGTAACTAGCCGTGTTCTTATTTGGTTTCATTTACATCTTGCAGGTTAAAGATCTGGACTCAAATTGCTGTCCAATTTCCTGATCTTAAAAACCTCATGATTAGAAAGATGTGCACGTTGTTTTTTTTTTTACTAAACAATTGGGCTCACATCCTTGTTTTTCTGTATGAGGTCTCTTGTGGCTCACGTATCTTCAAAATCATTCTGTACATCTTTGAAATTTTATGTATGTCTGATTTATCATACTTCTCTGGATATCACAGTATAAGCTATTGCCAGGCAAGTTATGCTGAAGTTAGATATTCTTTTACATGAGCTACTTTGATAGCTTCCAAAATAAACACACTAATTTCCGATACCTCCAAAGAAGCATCACAGTCATCTGTGGATACTTTTTTAATGTTTAGTGTAAAGTTGGCTTCAATGGATGATGTAAAGCTTGTAAGGATGATGGTACATTTACATTGCATTTAAATTACAACTACATAAAAATAAAAGCAGAAAGTCTCTGTGATAATTAATGTTCTTCATCTGCATATATTCTAGACTATATATTCTATGGCAAACAGTCTTTCTGGAGTCACAGTGAAAAAAGTTTTGTGTCCCTGTACCCCTATATTCTTGTTTCTAGCACAGGGTCATGTGGGGTATGTGTTCTAAAGCTACAGACATAGGTGACTAAAATAGCTCCTTGTTTAAGCAAGTCAGAAATACTTAATCCACCCTTATGCTCCCAAGATTAGACTTTACATTGTGATTAAAGATCTGTAAGAATGTTGGTAAATATAATGCTGGTAATTTATTTCTCTGTGCTATAAATCTGATACCAGTACTATGTGTCTAATATGGATAGCTCAGTAAGGCATTTTGTTTTGTTTAATGTGAGGTTGTATAAAAGGTGAAGCAACATCTTCACGAAGCTAATTATTGTTTCACCATTGCTTATATTAACTATGTTGTTATTTATCAAAACAAATATCAGCCATGCCAAAAGCAAAAAATCCTTTCTGAAATATTGTCTGAACTGCTTTCTTCAAAAATAACCCACAAATTACCCTATGCACTGTAAAAGATGTAATTTAGACCAGGCAGGATGCTTGGAGTTTTTGCACTGCCATTTTGGAGGGGAAGAGGAGTAAGGGTCCATCCACTGGATGGACTTTGAAGACAAAAATGTTGTAGCCAATTATCTCAAATGTTACAACTGGTGCATTTTAAGCTTGCTGGGCTCATTAAGCATTAAAACTCCTTGACATTTTCTAGTTGTAGTGATAAATAGGAATGAACAGTTTGCATTTTATTCTTTACTAAACTGTATGTCTTTTTGGCTTCTTCATCTGTCATGTTTTACATGTTTAACTTTGCATTCATTTTATTTAAAAGTTCACCACTGAAGATTCTTTGTTCTTCATCTAATTATCTTAATTTGAAAAATTCCTAGTTTTGTATCAATATTGTTTGTTTTTAAAGTGTAGTAGTTAATGCTCATTGTTAAATTGCCAAGAGGATATAGACTAATTTAGCATGTCAGTGCTGCTTGGTGAAAATGCCATCATTAGTGATCCATGAGTTGAAGAGAAAAATAGCAAAGAAAGAAGGCCAGAAGTCTTATGAACACCCCAAATTATTTAAGAAGTCCAGAACCCCAGAAGGGGTTTTGCAGAGAACTCTCCGAGGCCGCCTTTCTTTCCTTGACATAGTTAAGCATATTTAAGTACCATCTTTAAATGGAATTACAACTGCATTGATTTAATAAACAGGAAAGAACAAAAAGCAGATTGTGAATGAGATGGTGTTAGCCTTTGAATATTAATGAAATTAACCTCAGGACTACCTGCTGTTCTTTTTCTTTTTTAAAACTTCTTCCCCCTTTTGTACTCTTCCAGGTTCTGAAAGAAACCCACCCTTTTGATTTTTCAAATTTGTTCTCTCTGTTAATAGGAAAGTTCCTAAGTGCTCATTTTCTCTAGATATTTACAGACTAGTAGCAGGCTAATAACTGCTAACTTCTCTATTGGGTGTAAATGACAGGGTTCTAGTATCAGAGGTGGCTGCAAGGGTGGCATCTGTGGAAAGAGTTCAGGGGCTGCCTTGTGCCATATGCGGTTGTTTCCGGCCAGCTGGGCAGTAGATCCACCACTTGCCAAAGCCAAGCCATTTGGAAGAGTTTGTGGCACCTCTGTTAAAATACATTTATGAAAGAACAGAAGAATGTGTGGAAAGAGGGAACAAGATTAGAAGAGCAGTTGTTCATTGATGGAGCATGCATGCCATCAAAGGGACTGTGGCTCATGGGTGAGCCCATGCTGGATTCATCTGCTCAGGAGTAGATTCATCACTGAAGGGGCTGCATCCTGTGGAGGACCTATGTGGAGCTTAGGAAATGAGTGAGAAATAAGGAATAGCAGAGAGAAAACAACTGTCTGTGCAACTTGTTGCCTCACCGAAGGGTCTGAGTGTAACCTGCAGTGATAATGAGGCTGGGAGGAGAGGTGTGAAGGAAGTTGAGCCTGGTATTTTCCCTAAGTAAATATTTGTCTTTGTTTCCCAACACCCAAATCAATAATAAAATATTTATATTGACCATCAGTAAATTAAGTTAAATTCCCCAAACTGAGTCTGTTTTGCCTGCAACAGTTACTGGTGAGTGATTTATCTATCTTTATTTTGACTCACAGGTCTTCTTGCTCCACTGATCTATTTTCTCCCCATCCTTCTGCTGGGAAGGGAGTGAGCCACCATCTGTGGCACCCAAGGCTGGGTGCTTGGCTGCTAGCAGGGCCCAACCTACCACAACTTTCTGTTTGCTTATCTCTTCAGTATCTCCAGTTTAGTTATGACTATAAGAGAAGTTTATGTTTTGGCAGGTTTTTTGACATGCTGTAATGTTCATCCAGTAGCTAGATAAATGTGTGATGCTGCTATAACCATTTTCTTCTGATCTAACATAAAACTAACTTTTAGTCTCTTGTTAATTACACTAAGACCACTTCTTACAGTTCTGGCAGTCTAGCAGGACTTAAATTAAGGATCAGAATGGAGTTCATAAAACACTAGCTTGCCTGCTAGATAGACCATAGTACTCAGCGAAGTGCTATAGAGACTGCAGATACAAGGATAACTTGTTCCCATGCTGAGGACTTTAGGCTGTCTTTATACACCCTATATTCTCCTACACATGATGTATCTGGCTCATACAATTGCTCTCATCTAGGTATATGGTAACTGCTACACAGTGTTCACTTTCAACACCTCTACAGGAGATCAAACAGACCTTCCAAAAAGTACTCTCAGGGTTACTCATCATCCGCTTTCCAAGCTGTCAATGCTACTGCAGCAACATCTACTTCTATAGTGTAAATGGCACCAAGGCCTATAGCTGTGTTTTGTGTAGTTGTGGAATGACATGTTTATAGTCTTACACGATAATTCTATATGAAAATGGGTGCAGGTGGCTACATTGGAGAATGCTTCTATTCACTGCTTTAGAGGTTGCAATACATGTAAATTACAAGAAAAACAAACAAACAAAACCAATAAACATGACCAAAGCAAAAATACCCCAGAAAGTTACTTGTTGCATTATTTGTTTTGGAGGGGTATATTTGTTTTTTCCCCTTTCAAATTCTATTGGCCTATGGTGATGTCCTATTACTACATACCATCTTTGTGAAGATTTATCAGTAGGTTCTCTGCATTATAATAGGCATATTTGGCAACACTAGTATATTTAACTTCAGATGGTTCAGTACTGGGGTCACAGCAGTAACACATGTTTTTACCTAAATGCTTTAATTTAATGTGGTATCTTTCTAATACAGGTTTATATCCTTCAGAACAGCTGAGGATAAGCATATCTTTGTTGAAACTGATATGCATTGTCATTTTGATAGTGGGTCTTATAGAGAAGATTATATAGATAATAGGTAAGACATTGGATTGTCTATTTTACACCATATCCTGACCAGTCATACTGAGATTTGAATTTGCTGCCATCGAGTGCAGTGGAATCAATATATTAATATTTTACATTTTTGTGCCTACTGTGAGATGGAAAGCTTTCAAACAGTAGCTCTCCATCTGAATGAGAGTACATGCACTAGATCAAAGTCTAGAACTAGCTATAATACATATGCCAGAATATAAATGTACGGCCCCTGATGGCTCAAGTAGATGCATTTCTTACTTTTTAGGTTTGCTTTGTACCGACTGAAAATGTGGACAATGGAAAAAGGAGACTAATGCATATTAGAAAGTGTAGGTCTTCGTAACATAAAACCCAGATATTTTTTAATGGTGCTTTGATTCATCACTAAGAAGTATGCCATTTCATAAGAGCATAATTTTTAGGTGAACCTGCCTTGCCTTCCCCTCCTAACCCCTCCCTTGTCCTGTTACCTCCTCTCTTAATTTTTTTCTGACCTTCTACCATCTTCTCTTATCCTGCCTTATCTCTTCTTCTCTTCTCTGACATTCTCTGCCACTCTCTTCTACACTTTCAGCTTGTCTTCTCTAATCTTTTCTGACCTCTCTGGCCCATCTGTTTTCTGACTCCTTTTCAGTGACTTCCTCTTCTCTAATCATGTCTCTTCTCTGAAATTCCCTTCTCTTTATAATTTCTCCTTTCCAATTCCCTTCCCTTTCCTGAAATTCCTTCCCTTTCCTGAAATTCCTTCCCTTTCCTGACCTCTTCTGACCTTCCCTGACCTTCTCCATTGTAATACTCAGTACTCAGAATCACATTTAAGACAGCATCTTACAAGTCATTGGTTTTAATGACAACTGCATGTAGAGAGGATTGACTCATTTCAGTGGTCAGCTCTTTATCAGATGTAATCCTTTTCTCTCCACATTGTGCATCATCAAATCAATGTATCCAAATGTTCTTTTGATTGTATTTTGTTTCTTCTTTGTCCAGCATAAAGCTATGTGAGCTTTATTTTATTCTGTTAATTCTTATTTTTAATTCTGGGTTGCTTTGATGGGATACAGAGGTCACGTTATTTTCACTTTCTAGGGTGGGAATCATAACAAAAATCTTTTGTTCTCATTCAAACTTCCCAATTTTTCATCCAAAATTTGCTTTCTTTGATTATTTGGCAAGTGGACTGACAACATTCTTGTTTTGAAATTGTTTGTTCAGCTGTTCTTAAAAGAAGTCAAATGTAAAAAAAAGTCAGCAATTTTTTTTTTTTTCAGCTTTTGTCCTTAACATAAAGATATATTTGGGAAATAAATTGCCTTTTTATGTAGGATAAATAATCAGAAGGGTTTTTTTTTAGTATTACCTGTTTATTCTCTCATGTGAAAGAAGTTATATTTGGTTTTTGTTTGGTTGGTTTGTTTTGTGGATTTGTTTGTTTGTTTGTTTTTAAGCAAGAATATTTCTGAAATTACTGTTATTTCTTCACTGGAAATACTTAATTATTTAGCACTATGCCACAGCAGTGATTCAGGAAACCTGTGGTTAGATAAACACTTTTCCTTATCCTTTACTGAACATTTCTTATAAAAAAATGGGGGCTGGTACTTTCCCTCTAAAAATCTTGTCAAAAATCCATCATTAAATTAAGTTGTTGTGGGTTTTTTTCCATTGGTGTTTTCTGTGGAGAGTATCACTTCAGCAGAAGTCATCTCTTCATTTTTCCTGCAACAATGTAGTGATCCTGACTGGGAGATCACTGGACATGAATTAGTGATCCACAGTACATTTAACCTGAGCAGGCCCAAACCTGTGCTGTGTTGTTGGAACAGCTTAGCCTTCAGGCGTGCATTGGCTGCACAGTTTCCTTGGTCCTGGGATAACCTCAGCCAGCTCTTTTGTAACATGGCAGCCTGCAGGCAGCTCCCACTTGGTACTGGCCTGTTTGCCTCATCTTCAGCTAAAAATGCAGCAAGAAACTCTTACGTGAACTTCTCTTTTGTTTGACAGTAAAATAATGATTTTTTTTCTTGTAAGAGAATCATTTAATAGCTCAGATGACTCAAATAGAAGAGCTTCTTTTCTTGGACAGGTTCTGCACAGCATGCTGTAGGAAAATATATCCAGGGTCTGTCCAATGCAGTACAAACATGGGGTTTTCAGCGTCTTACTTTACTATCTGTATTCCTCTTCTTATTCTATTGTATTAAACCTACTATTTTATTAAGCCAATTATTGGTCCTTTCTTATTGGGATCAAGAACCCCTGGCACCACCCCTCTCTCTCCCCCCTTCCCCCCCCCCCCCCTCTGTTGCAAAACATCCACCTTTTACATTATGGTAATTCTATTTATCTCCTTGGAACTTGTCCCAGATTATCTTACATTCCATATTTTAAAAGTATGATTGGTATCAATTAAAGCACCTGTATTATCATTGTGTATTTTCTATATTTTTCTTGAAAAAATTCCCACTGTATACATGTTTGGGAAAGAAGTTAAAGCTTTTTATCTAATATGCTGTGCATCTAACCATACAGTACGGTTTCCTTATTTTGCAGAAAGGGTGAGAACAAGATAAATCCAGCTCAGAGAATTCTATCTATTCTAATACAGAGTTTTGATTCACCTTCTTTGCTATCTCAAACTTCATGTTAATGGACACTCATATTTCAGCCAAGAAATCTCTCCAGTAATCATAATGTTGTAAAAAGAAAGCATTTGAATGTATTTTCTTCGCTTTCCTATTTTAAATGGACTTTTCCTTAGTGGTGTGTTCTCTTTTTTTAAAGTGGCTGTATTCATCTGTCATTTTGCTTAAGCAGTCACTCTTTAGGTCTTGATTACCCTTGCTTTGGGCAATCCCTTTTCTTTTAAATAATATGATGAAACCAAATCCAGTGAGGCTTACACAATGAGACCTTTAAGCTGCCGCTCAATCCTATTTGGTCTTGCTGAGACAAAAATTGGTCTTTCCTTCCATAGAATTTGTGATCACAAATGCAGTTGTTATTATTCATATTTTAAAAAGCAGCCTGTGCATGCAAATACTTGTTAAGTGTATTAATGCAAGGCACTGGAATGACTCTTTCTTATGCTTATTGATTTAATATTAAGACATTTCTCAGTTCCCTGGTGCAAGTCCCTCAGCTGAATCTATGTACATGAACTCTGTTACAGTACTGGGGTCTTCAAGATAGATGTGTAACTAGTTAGTGATGGAAACTGGAAAAAAACCCAAACCCACAGGTTTGACACCTAGCTCACAATGATAGCCAATAGCAGTTGTGTACCTCTCTAGGGCCATTGATTGGAAAAACCTAAATACCTCTGAAGTGTGTGTTACAGATTGTGAATTGTTTTGATATTATGTTACATAGCTTTATAAAGTTTAAATAGCTGAACAGGACAGACTGACCTTTCATTCAATTTGGGACAAAGAGTCACAGTTTCTTCTAGCATCTTCTTTGGTTTTGGAGTGTGGGTTGCAAAATCTTCCAGCTGGGTCACACCAAAGCTGTTCTTCTAAGATGTGTCTGCCTGGCCATCAGAGACACTCGTCACTGGCTATACCTCAGTTGCAGGGAAAGAGTGTGTTGCCCATTTGTGCAAGTAAATTAAAGATGTTAAGACCTTTCTTGAGGTGTTTGAGAGAGAATGCTTAATCCCTTTGTCTTTTTGTGCTACTGTGTGCTCCCATTCATAATATAACTCTTGTGTACTCAGTTTCTCAATAGAAAATTATCATAGAGCTATAATATCTTTTTTTTTTTCCTTTTGCAATTTGAAAGCAGAAAGCTTGAAATTAAAATAAGTAATAAGTTCAGAAATGTATCTCTTTCTGACTCAGTTTGGGCATGTGCTTAAATGGTATTTATTGGAATGGAGTCTAAAGAGGTGATTGAAATTAACACATTAAGTAATTAATGAATTTTATATTTTTTTGATACCAGAGTTTATGGAGCTAATCCTATTGATTTTGTAGAGAGAAAGTTCCACAGAGCTACATAAACATACTTACTGAAGATTTTTAGGTTTTTGCCATGATGTTATTGACACCAAAAAGGTAGAAAAAAAGAAGTTTCAACCCAGAAGAAATATATGAAATTAATACAAGTAGGAAGAAAAAAAATGTTAATATGAATGCTGAATGATCCAAATCCCTAAAATGGAAGAAACTGCACAGATGGTCTCCTGCACTTACTGAAAAATCTTTTAAAATATATAATGAAACTAACAATAAGTTGCACCAAGCTTTTTGTGGGAAACTGAGATTTTCTGATAGTAAAATGTCCACATCAGAAATACAAAGCAAGGCTTGATAGAAATACCAAGTTTTCATCTTAAGAACCTGCACAGCCATTTCTTTTGTCTTTGCTTTAAGATGCTTGTGCAATATAAATGGTTGTATACTTCTAATTGCAATAGCATAACACTCCACTGATGGCACCTGCCATCAGTTCCATAGTTTGTTTTATCCCTACAGTGGCCTTACCTTTTAAATAAAATTCATTGGAGAGGAAGGAAAGGTCAGTGATCTCTTATTGTTCAGCAACACCAAGGGGTTTTCTGAGATTGGCAGCTAACAGAATGTTGCAGTGAAAGTACTGTATAGAGCTGCCAGCAAGGGCTTGCATAGATCAGCATTTCATTACAAAAATAGCAAATGAGTGATGTATTTTCTAGGTCAAGGTGGAAGAAGTTAAGTAAGGATACTGATGACTTGAGTAGGGAAAGGTGGTTATTGGGTGCAGGATACCACCAGCTGTGAATGGACAGCTGTACTCTTTTTTTCTGTTGTTGTTGTTTTCTCCCCACTGTGTAACAGTATTTAAAGACTGAAGCACTGTAATGCAAACTCTGCTTTTAACAAATTGCAAGTAATAGTATGCTTACCTTCATTTATTTATCTCTTAGATATAAGAACACTGAAATAGTAGGCATCACTGTGTTATCAGAGTTGTTATATCTACCTCTCTGATGGAATTAGTTTGGAGAACCTCCAGACAGTGATGATAGTACATAGAGATTGGTTTGGTTTTTTGTTGTTGTGTAGGTTTTGTTTTGTTTTGGTTTGTTTTTTTCTGGTTTGGTTTGGTTTTAATGGATACACAAGAGGAGCCTCACTACAAATATTTCTCTTAAACAATTTGATATGTCTGCCAATTTAGTAAAAGTTTTAAAGTACTTCTTTTCCAAACTGTTCCTTATAACCATAGCATATCTCACATTTCAGGGATGCTACTTAAAAGCCTGAAGGCTTCAAGAGGAAGACTGATTTCTGAGACAACAGGACTGTGTTGCTAAGTCATTAAACATCTAAGTTTAGACGTGTATGTGTAAGGCCAATGCTGTCTGAAGAACAAGTAGGAAAATTAGGAAGGACAGGCTCAACAAGAAAAAGAGCATTGAAAGACCATTTAAGGACTTAAGACAGCTTATCAGCTGCCTTCCAGTTATTCTTCAGTTTTAACTATTTCTTAGTTGTTTTACTTGTCCAAAAGTGAGAAAAATGAAGAGATTCTGCCATTAAATCATTAATAAGAGTAACCTTTACTGAAAATGTATCAGCTTTAGTGAAATGCTGGGCAAATTTATAATTGATTTCTGGCAAAATGTGATGAAAATAATTTATTTAAAAAAAAACATTATAAACAATTTTGTTTCTCCTATGTTGTCTTGCTCCTCTATAGAAAGAACCAGATGAGGTTAAAATAGCATTTTGTTTACTTAAGATAGTTGTTTGAAGACTTACATTTAGAATTTGCAGAATTTGGAAAGAAGTCGATGTAAATATGACATAGGCACAAGTGACAGGAGCTGATCCTTCGTGTTCAGCATGCTTCTCTAAAGGGAATTTTGATACAGAGCAGGTGGCTTGGCAGACAGAGCTCCACCTGGATAAACCATGGGACATCAAACTAGCCTGTTACCTACTGGCATACAGGAACCACAACAGGAAATTGAGATGAAGTATGAAGACCTTTTTGCTACAAATTCAGATAGTACTTCTGCTACCTAAGGTGGAGCCAAAGAAGATATAAATTTCTAGTTTGGCTTTATAGTGAATGTTTCTTAATTTTACTTATTTTTATTTTAGTTATTTTTGTCTTTTATTTCTTACATTGTTAATCAGTTTTGGATTAGTGCAAAGACAAAATATTGTCAGAAAATTCAGAATGTATCTTGAGTATTTGTGATTCCAGAAAAGGGAGATTTTAAAGTCTTAATTCTGAGGTCAGTTCCCATTCCTCCCAAGGTAAAATCTGACAGGAGGTTATGTATGCAGACTTCAGTCCTTTATACAGAATAAATTAAACATTTTTTAAAGTTGAATGTATTTCAGATTTTTTTTTTTAAATCACATTTTAATTTTAGTCTTTGCAAAGAAACGAAGTCTTTATATACAAGACAACTTAGAGTTGTCACCAAGCTGTCAGATAACAAGCTTATATTGTTCATGAAAATATATTACAATTTTATCTACTTGTACTGTTCAATAAAACATTAGTATCTCAGCATTTTTATTTAACAATAGGCAACCTTAGGCCAGTAATTATGCAACAATTATAATCATAAAAACTGTCCCCTGCTGCTCACCTAGAAACAAGAATATATTAAACCAGTACTAACCATCTAAAAGGAAAGCAACAAACTACACTCATTTTTAATGCCCCTGCAGTGCACCATGGGAAGCTAATAATTCACCCTCTAATTAGTATCCCTTCTGCTGCTGTTGGCGCAAGGACAGACAAAGAGGTATCCGCTTCATTACAAACTTGCCTTGGTAATCTTTAAATGTCTTTCTTCTCTGCAGGTTGAATGCATGGAATAGGGGCAAATAGAATGTGCAATTAAAAATGGTTTGCTGGTATCTCTGGTCTGACCATGCATCCCAAGTCTAATGAGTATACTGAAAAAAAAAAAAAAAGCCATCTGAATTGTATTTCTGCTCCTTTTTGGCTATGTTATAATTCTTCCTTTTTGTCCTTTAGTAGTTCCTACATTAGCAGAGAAAAAGGAATACACCAATAGGATAAAGATATGGTAACTTCACAGTGTACCTGCAATGAAAGTATTGTTTAGAATTTGAGCAGTTGGTAAATGCCATCAACCTAGCTTGAGAAAAAGTGAATGACAGTAGGCCTTAATTAATGCTTTAGAAGATTGAATTTGTTTCAGAGAGAGTGTATCAATCTTAATGCATTTCCGTTTTAAAAAGCAGAATGATTTTGCCGCAGGACACTATGGTTTTGAAGTACATAAACACTTCTACATCATTTTTAGTACTGTAGAGATTGTAGTGATAATATTACTGTTACAATGATGCTTTCCTTTAACTGTCTTGTTTACATATGTGCAGTGTGTTTGTTGATTAATTTAAGCTTATTACAGAAAATGTTACATGCTTGAAGGTATTTTCAATTTACAGATGATTTTAACTATTAGAAATCGTAGGTTTTACAATAGCCTTCTGGTATAATATAAAGGAAGGCCAGCAGCATAGTGGACAGTACTAAGAGCTTGTGCTCTGGTTCAAATATGCCCTAAAACTGTTGTGCTATTTCCATTTCATAGTTGTGTGGTGATTTCTGTGAAGTCCATTAATAGGCTCATAACAGAACTAGGTCTAATGTTACCTCATCAGTAAATTTTGAGGATTATCTATTGAGTTTCAGAGGACCTGTCTGTTTAACTCTATTTATATCCAGTCCTGCCCTCTGTGAATTTCTGCTTGTCTAGTCACTGGGAGAGTTGTGTGTGCTTAAGGCAGTGGAATATCAAGTCACATTTTTATGAGCAGTCAATAGAAAATTCAAAAGTGAATGATCACAGTAACTAGCTTAAAATTTTACCTTCTATTTTGGTATATATTATTGATGCTGTCTTCCGAACAGGTAGTGAATCATCATATTTTTTTGTAGTAAGTAGGGAGTTTGAAGAAAATTAATGGATCCTCATAATCCTTCCATTTGAATATTGCAAGCTAATAGCAGATGAGCAGGTACTGGATTATCTATATGAAAGGATGTAGCACTCTTATTCAGCAGCACTTCAGCCTCACTAGTAGAAGTAGTTCTCTCCCACAATACTAGCTAGACACCTTTCTCTACTTGTGATCCTCTTCCTGTCAGCCTTCCTATCCAGCCACCTTTTTGACAGGTTACCCTACCATGGGTTTTGTAATGTTCTATCTCTGTGCTACTATTTCACTTCTGTTACACTGCTTTTCCTCTGCTTAGCTATCCCAGTGCTTACCTCTTCTCTACTCATCTTACAAATGTCAACAAGAAAACTCAGTAGCTGTAATACAGACTAGAGCACTACTGTGTAACAGAGGCATATGTAAAGACGCTGATCCAGCATCCACTAAAGCTTTACAGTATTCTCATGAGTACTGGAACAGTTCCTATGTTAGTTTTAATTTTAATTAAAGGAGCAAAAAGGGAAAAGCAGGAAGTTGTCTGCAGAGTGAAGCAGGATCTTGTTCTGTTGTTCCCTCTATAGAAAATCAGTATTTTCCTGAGTTTCATATATGAGAGTAAAAGGACATACAGTACAAGTGATGGAAAAAAAAATCATTGCTTTACTTCTGTTCAAATAGTGCTTCATGGTTGATCCCAATTTGTCCTGATTCAAATGTCACCAAATTAAGAAATGGAAAAAAATTGCTATCTTATGCTGTGTGTACAACTTGAAAAGGAATCTGATGCCATTTTAGTCTGTCTCAGGACTTATGTTAGGAAATAAAATGTCTGGAGGTTGTCCTGATTTGGATAACTGGATATAAATTTTATATATATATATATTTTTTTTTTTAATTTTTTTTTTTTAGTGCAGCATGGAAGCATATTTAGCATAACTAAGAATCTAAACAAAAGTAAAATATCCTTGTGAAACTCTCTTTAAAAACAAACATGTGCTTGTAATAATGGCTAAACCACAGGTCATTTCCTTAAATGCTAATGACATGGTAGGTTTACTAATGGATCTAGATGTAGCATTAGGACACCCCTATGACTGACATTCATCTTAATGGAAATACTTTCTGTCTCAGTTGTTATTTCTTATTGATCTGACACAATTGACCATAACTTCACTTCTCATTATCTCATATGAATTGCTTCTCATCCAGTTAGGTGATGCACTGCATCAGATTACATTGTTTTCCATAAAATACTGTATTAAGTCTCTATTTTTAAATGCTGTCTGATAAAAATGTGCTATGTATTTGGGACAAGTTCTTGAAATACTGTTCTGAACACACTGGCTTCTCTGGAGGAGACCAGCATCTGAGAGGCAGAAACATTAACTTCAACTGACTGTACTACAATTGCAGTGCTAGAGCTAGTCTTCCTCAGAAAAAAATGTAAATATTTTGTAAGATTTTGTCTTGAATCAAGACAATAAGCCAACCATATCTTAAGGATAAAATCCTGGTTTTTAAAAAGTTCTTGTTATGGGTTCTATGAAATAGTTTACATTCGGGGTCTTCTAAGCATAGGTCAACCCAGGCAACTGATTTCACAGACAGATGAACAAACACAGGAACAGACAGATGAAGAACTGTGTGCTCCAAAACAGTTCTTAGGGTATTTACAGTTTTTGCTGAAATACTGTCAAAACAATCTATTCTTCACAAATAATTTCTTTAGGAGCTGCCTAGACTATCAGTTGGCCATGTAACCTAAAGGGTCTGGAGACTCTGAAAATCTGTGACTGAAGGAATCATAGCAGATGGGCAGCTGATCTTTAAGTCTTGGTGGGAAAAAAATCATGAAAACAGACAATTTTCTATGAAATGATATTGCACTAATCATATTGTCAGCAAACTTCGAGTGTTTGGCACACATATTTTTTGATGGGGAACTATTTTGTAAAGTTTCCAGCCACCCTGGTAACATTGCCTATGGTTAAGTAGAAACAATAATGACTGAAGTAGCAGAAACTGTATGGTGGATAGGCTCACAAACTATGTCCTTGGGCACCTCTCAGCTTCCACAAGGAAGAAAGCCTGCAGTTAGAGCGACTCTTTATGGGCCAGAAGGTTAAGAAATCCATATGCATAAGTTATTTTGTATTGTCATTCCTTTGCAAAGAATCATGCTTGGCTTGGTCAAAATGATCTATTCCCTGTAGAGTTTGTTCCTTGATTTCACTTTCCCAGAAAGGTTAACACTCTGGAGGAGAAGGGGGCAGAGGGGAAAGAAACTAGACACAAACTGTTGTTTTTTCTATTTTGTAACTCCATGTATCTTCAGTCTCAAATGAGAGCTGCTGATTGTTAGTCTCTGCTATTCTGTCCAAAGCGGATGTTGTGCCTCACATGTGTTCTACATTTCTAGCTATCTTCAAAGTTTAATGCAGGGAAATGTAGTGAAAGAAAATGTATTAAAGACAAACATCTCTGATATTGCTTGTTTTTGTAACGAATGATAGCAACTTGGGAAATTACTATATCAGTAAATATATTAGAGTTATAAATATTGATAAATATAGTTTTATGGAATCCAGATTCAGAGCAGTGATATTTTAATTATATTACTTTATTTATTTTTGGCCTTAATTCTCAGAAATATCACTATTTCTGCAAAAATTAATTATGTAAATCAAATTATCATTGATCGTGCAAAGAACTTTTTAGCTGAAGATTGGAATTCAATTTTTAATATGATTATTGGCTGCTCTGAATTTCTACTCTAAATACATTATTTTTCTTAAACACACCATGTCTTTCTGTTTGGTGAGATGTGAGATTTTTGCTAAGGAAAAGCACAAGTCTGGTATTGCTTAATGTCTAAATTAATAATTACTTCTAGGAAATTAATTTTGTTTGTCGATGAAACCTTTGGTATGGGGTTCTACAACTTTGCTAAGAAGGGTAAATTGCGTACTTGTGAAACAATTTTCTCATGTGCTGCACCATATTTATATTGCTTGAATATTTTAAAGAGTACAGGGTTGCAGAATATTCGGACTATCTTAGACTTAAAATTCTGGAAACCAGGAATATACCTTTAAAGTTTTATGATGTACAAATGTTTGCCTAATAATGCACAGTTGAATAGTAACTTTGTCATCATTATTGTCACTTTAAGCTCTCAATCTGCTGTTCTGAACTCTTAAGTTTCTGCAGCCTATATGATTTCATTAAAATGGAATATAATTTGTGTAACTCTAAAATCAAGATTCTCAAAGGGTTAGAGACTCATGTTTACCTTAATGACTAGTAGATACAGGAGTGAACAAGTCCTAACAGTGACAGCCTGAAGTTTCAAATGGCTGTTATATGTAGGTAATGACAATTTTGACACCTGAGAACTTACAGCTTTGTTAAAATGTATTTTTATCTATTTTAGAAAAGTTCTTGTTTGCGACTCTTCTCATTAATAGTGAATTATTTAACATGTGATGGTCCTTTAGAGGACTACATTGTAAACTACATTTCTTTTCTGAGTTGGGTTATTGTTACTGAATATGCTGTGTATGCATCGGGTTGAATGATTATTAATAGTTGTAGTCTTTCCTGGGTTGTTAGCTGCACAATAATGAAAAAAGCATCATGGTCAAGATACAAATCAGATTGAAACATCTTCTGTGAACTTCTAAGTTCTAATTCTAAATTTATACAAAGCAATTAAAAACCCCTGTACTTACTTATTTCTTTTAAACTGCACTAATGGTTTGGAAGCAACTTGGTAAGCTAGATGTTCTGATTAGAAGAGAGCAGCAGTTCACGGATCAATAAGAACAGAATGTCCTAATACCTTCTATACCTCTGGATGATGTATTTTCTTCCACTGACTTTCAGTTTAGAGGTACTCAGAGAAATTTGTAATTGTAAGGTGAGAGTGTTTCCTTCTCCAAATTCTAAAATAATATTAAATTTTAATAGTACATTTACAAATGTACTTGTTCTGCTATATGTATGCGGTAAAATTGATGTAGCTCATATCATGTAATCTGCATGAACTTTTTGGCAAATGTATATCCATGTTATGACAGATAAGTGAGGGCTCTGTGATCTACAGCAGAGGAAATGACTTCTGAGTTCTTTTGTAAATTGAGAAGATTGGTGGATGAAAAAGAGTTGGAGAATCCACAGTTTTTCGACAGTGAAGCAATTTCAACAAATTTTGCATTTAGGGAAAATGAAAATGTTTTGTTATGATAGTTAAATAATGGATGAAGACAGTTTGACATAAAAAGGAATAAACTTTAAGTTGCATCTGACTTTCCCATTTTATTAGAAATGATGCTATCAAGCACCATTCGCTTTTGTCAAGTGTTGGCTTGTGAGGATTTTTTAATGGAATAATTGCATTTGACTGTCTAGTATATTTCTACTTTTGACTGACATTTTTCTTCTGTTAATCTGCAAAGTCATCGATGCAGCATCTTCTCAGCTGAAAGAAACAGGCTGAGAGGCTGGATTGCAACAACAGGATTACAACTGAGTTAGCAAGTGTTTTGTCTCACTCTGATAGAACTGCTGCTGGCTGCTTCTCCTATGAAGGGTAACATGCTAATTATTCCTTGATTTACTTTACTTCATGAAGTCTGCCTCCAACCTTTCCAATCCCTATTCTACAAGATGGAAAGAGAGACTTTAAAGTAATAGTTGCCTAAGGAGAAGGAAGTTTTTTGATGCTATTGTGAATTAATGAAAAGCTTGCATTATCCATCTCGGAACCAGTATCTCAGAGGCATTATTATTTGAGCACCTGTAAAAATTAGTCAAGAAGCTGCTTTCCTCTCTGGAGCAGAGTAGGAAGGCAGAGATTTCCAACCCTAGACATTTGAGCTTTTTCCATGAAGAATCTGTTGTGCTATTTCTGTAGTGTTAGAACCATGTAGCCCACCACAGAAACATACCTTTAATGCTAGGTCATTTAGGACTGCTATGCTTCACATTCTTTCAAATGTGCTTCTCTTCAAACCAGTCTCTGCTTATACATTCTCAGTGGTTTTGCTGCTGACAGCCTTTTTAGAGTCTATCTATGATTTTTCAGGTTCTTGACATGGTCTTTGACCCAGCTGCCTCGTTGTGCTGCTGCTACTGCCTTGTCTCTGTTCTTTTCTCTGTTCTTGCACAGAAATTGTAGCTGGGTTGTACAGCCTCTGTCTCATGTTATAATTTAAAACTCTGATGTGATCTTTAACAGAAATACCTCAATTGCAGGAGTGTAAAATCACAAGAACATAAAATTACTGCAATATTCACTTCTACCATTTTGGAGATGCATGTCCCTTATGGATTGCTCTTCAAGCACATACAAAGCAGGGACAAAGGGGTAGCAAGCGATCTACTCTCTCTCTGTGTCATCTCTAACAAAAGGGCACAGATGAAACATTTCTAGTTTCTCCTAAAGGGCTACACAGTAGGATACATTGCACCAGCAGCTGCAGTATGTGTTGAAAGGCTGGAGCAAAAGCTCTCTACTGTACTCGCCTTTGCAAATTTAGCACCAGCAGCTTTAGCAGACTCTGAGCCCTAGGTATCGGGACAATATTGCAATACTCAGTAGGGAATCACACCAGTATAAACTAGTTTTTCCTTCCTGTATTGCTCACAAAGCATGAGATATAATGTGAATCTTACTGTTCAGGATATTCTGGTAGTTCATGAACTAAAACCCATCTTCGTGCCTTGTAAGAACCTATGAAGACTATTACTCTGGAAAAAAAAAAACCAAAACCAAACAAACTGTAAAATGTACATAGTGCTATATGAAACGTCTGATTTCACTGTGGCCTGAAATGGCACATTATTTTTTTTTTTGTTTTGACTATTCCTAATAAACAAAGATTCTTATCAGCATATACTTGCTTTGAATTTTATGGAAGCAGCCGTTTCTCACTACAATAAATGAGATCAAAAAGTGTTTTCTTTTGAATTCAAATCAGCCAAATGGGCTTCTTTTTTCTGAATTCATTCATGCAGCTGATCTCTGATCCACAGCATAGTTGGGAGTTTCATGTGGTAGAAGGGGTGTAACTCATTTACACTGAATAATGTATGCATATATAATATGTGCAGAACAGCCAGAAGCCAGAGAAATATCCTCCAGCAAACTACCTGTGGTTAATAAAAATTATTGTCCTTTCATGGAACTCCAGTTTGACAAGGGATCCTTTAAAGCATCCTAATCCTAATTAGTTTTTTTTAACCTAAATTAGTATACTGTCAGACAATACTGTACTACTGGCTTTCAGTGTGTTTTACACAGGACTGTAAGATTAGTTCAAAAGGGTAATACTGATAACTATTTTGTATAACATGTGAATAACATATGAATTCTGTGCACCATGAATTTTGGTCTATTTGTTGAGAAACCAAATGACACCAGTTCTTAAGATTTTCCATCTATGTCATTATAGAAGAAAAGTGCCACTTTTTTATCCATTGTAGTTAGTATCCAAAAGTTCTTTTTTAATATTATAATATGAAAATTATTTCTATAACTAAAAAAAAAAAAAGTCTTAGAATTAATTTTTCTTTTAACTGATAGTCAATTTTTTAAATTTATTTTTTCCATCATATCAGACTCATATGGGAACCTACACAGATGGAATGCAGATCATAAGGCAAGTAACTATTATTCAACAGTGCAAATCCTCATCAGGTCCTGTTGTGGAACAAGAAATTGGGCCTATTAGTCATGAGTGCTGAGGACTTATAACTCCAAGTAAAGTCCATAGGAGGTAGAGGTGCTCAGCCTCTCCAAAAGCAGGGGATATTGTGTTAGAATAGATCTATTGTAATTGAAATGTTCCAAGTACAGTAGGGGTTGTCTGACATCTACTTTAAAATATGAATCTCTGGACACGGGTTTCACACAATAATCTGATCTTCAGTATGAAGGATGGTACTTTCAGAGCAAACTTTATAAGCAATAGGGTAGATTCCTATAGTTCCTATATCTTTTTTTGTAGATATTTATTCTTCTTCTACAAATTGAAGGCATCGTTGCTCTTTTTTACCTTGTTAGACAGTATTTAAGTATATATTCTCCTTCCTCTCAGTTGTTCCTTGATCTTTGTCACTGTTAGATCAGCGACAAGTGTGGAGCATGCATTATTTCATGTGTGCACTCAATCACAGCTCAGCCTTACCACCCTGCTTGGAGTCCCTTTTCACTCCATGACTGTAGCCCTGGATGGGTCCTTACACCAAAATTGTATTAGCAGACTGAACAGGGTTGGCTACAGCTTAAGAGTCTGAGAAAGTGTATGAACCTATGCAGGCACAATATGTATTTGACTTTCAGTTTACTTACCATTACTTAGATATTACCATTATCATAATTTATGCCATTTAAAAGCTTCCCTGGAAGATATTCATTAATGGCAATATTTGGTAATGCTCCGAACAGTAAAACCATTACATAAATTCTGTTTCCTTGTTAATTAAGACTTAAAAAGTCTACTAGAGTATTTTCAGACATTGTACAATTGGTCATCTGTGTATAACCATTTACTTTTGTCAGCTTACACTTTGTAAACATTTGGCAAGCTATGCAAGGTTTTTGGTCCATCCCTCTCAAAACAAGTTTTTTGAAGGGAATAGACGATGTGCCCTTGCTATGAAGCTAGTGACCCTGGCAGTTGCAACTTGGCTTTCAGTTCAGTTTGAGGGCAATGAAATGACATTGTTCTTTATCCGAGATTCCTTCCAATACCACAGTCAGGTACCTGGTAATGCCCTTTCATATGCTGCCCACCACAAGCATGAGACATTATTATTATTCTTCAATACTCTATCACAGCAGCATTTCCTTAGTAATCCCCGTGGATACAGTCACTTTTCTGTCAGGTCTGTGTGCCAAAAATAGGGCACAAATCCAATTTCTTTCCTCCTCTCTACCTCCAGCGAGACACAGCTCTTCTGTCATTCTTACTTTTCTTAGGTTTGGTATTGTAACAGTATTTGTTTTGCTCAGATTGTAAAAAGTGATTTGGTGATTTACCTGGTAATCTAAACTGTTTATGGACTCCAATGATGACATGGAGCAGATGTGTAAAGTCATGTAACATCCATTCACTTAGCATATGTTAGCTGGTGACAGAGGGCCTGCAGCTGACAAAGTTGTTTGTTTGTGGGTTGTGGGGTGTTTTTTTGTTTTGTTTTGTTTTGGGTTTTTTTAAATGCTTTTCATCTCGCATTCATCTATTTGTCCCAGCTGCTAATGACTTTGGGTTGTGGGTGTGACCAAGTTACACATGGCAAATTATTTGTTTGTTTAAGACAATCAGGTAGTTTAGTGCTCTGCTTAAGCCTGTCTTATACAGGTAGCTTATGCTACCTCAGTAGGATCTCTCCTACAGAGAAGGATTTTTTGGAACTTAGTTGAAGGGGAGATTTATTATATTTGAACTGAAAATGAGCTCTTCTGGAGGAAATCCTTGGAGAAGCTCCACCAGTATAGGACACAACAAACACAGCAGCAGCTGCAGCATCAGCATGCTCCTCACACTTTCAACTAGCAGCTCAATGAAGGATTTTGGCAAGGCAGAAGACCCAGTGGGTGCCAGGTTGGCACTGGTACCTATTGTGTTTTCTTTGCCTTATAGAATTTTTTTTAAATCTGTCAAACTGTTTTTATGACACTGCAGCTTGAAATGAGGGAGTAAAAGGGAAAATAATTTATTCTTGTTTAGGGTCCCTTCCCTAGCATGGACTTTTGCCTTTATTCTACTTTCTTCATCATGCTCATTAGGAAATATATTCAAACAACTGATGTCCAGAACAGTTTTTGGAATAGGATTGTACATTTCAAGAGTGAGGATTTCCTCAATGTTATATTATATAAAGAAACACTATAGGTTCTTGCATATATTGGGCTGTGTTTTCAAATTTAAGTGTTTAAAGGCATGCTGATCTCGTGCAGTAAAGCAGAAAACAGGGCTGTCCTATTTTCAGAACCAGAAGCAAACAGCTGTGCCACTGCGGTGTAATGCCTAAGTTAAGTGGGAGACCTGCTGGGGACAGAGCCTATCAACTCAAGAGGAATGGCAATATAATTGGCAATATGTAATGTTTAACCTGTTGTAATTGCTAGAATGTGGAGGGAATGGAATTATTTTAGTGTGTATGTTGTGCAGTCTTTTAGAGTGACATATGGATCTCTGTATAAGGGCTTGCTTTCTTGACAGTTTCAGCAGGAGATGTTCCATGTCAAATGTAGTGGCATGGTGCTTAACCATGTTTTTGTTTTTTGGGTTTTTTTTCCATGTGTGGTGTTTCTGTGGAAGGGAATATAGGAGAGCACAGATTATGAATAGCAAAATTGGATAGAACATTTAGAATCAATAGAAGCTTACAATTAACGTAATTAAGAATTTTAGAGAAGCTCAGAATAAATAATTTTATTCACACTTGTCAGCTATACTGAAAAATTTCCTTATAACAAATGCAGGAAGATAGTTGCTTTTGCCAAAGATATGAATGCACTTGAAGTATCTAAGCGGATTGTGGTTAATATTATGAACAGCTATACTCAGAAGTATGTTTCTGGAGAAAAAGAAATGCTAGGTGCCAGTGCATTCCTGCTTGGATCAGAATACTAAAGGATTCAAGCAGTAGTTTATTTTTGACAGCTGAACTTGAGTTTCTTTAAGGAGATCAAAGAAAGTTTGCTATAATACAGCAGCTACAGAATTTTAAAATTTCCTACTAGTAAAGTTTACTGTCTTGTTTTGAAAAATGTATTTTAATAACTAATTCCTGTATTTTGCAAAGACGCAGACACTTATGTCTCACTGAAGTCAGATAATTTATCTATATAGGGTTAAACTGCTTATATCTTTATGCTAGTGAAGAGGTCAGTGTTACTCATTATGTAGCGGTTCCCTGGTGAAATTGTCTTCTGAAAGCAAAGTGGATGAAATACAGAAATGTTCATAAAGGGGAGCTAAAAAAAAAAAGTCCTGAATGAGTGCCTATTGACCACTGACAATTTTGTAGCAAGATTTAAAACAAAACAGTGATGGTAATTATTTACTGTGCTTTATTTCCTTGATCTTAAATTAATGTATAAGCTAAGTAGATCATTACCTCTGCTTTTATATAACTATAGATAAACTGTGAGGAAAAAAAAATATCACTGACTCGAGAAAGTGTGCCTATGCAATTATCTGCTCCCTTGCTGTTTACCATGTCTGACTATAAATGTTTTATTTTGCCCTGACAATGTTAGCATGCGTAGGGAGGTCAGAACCATTAGCAGATTGATTCTTCTATTCTCTGTTTTATGGCCCATATCCATTGTTAGTTTCACTTCAATGATTTTTCTATTTCTCTTTCAGAACAGTTAATTTAAATAAACAAAGTTTGGGGTTTTGAACTCTGATTATCTGCTGCTTTTTCTCTCTGTAGTTGTCTTTTTCTCTGAGCTGCCTACTCTTCAAATAATCTCTTTAGTTGTTACTTTCTGCATGCTATTTTCCTGGTTTTCAATTATTTGTACTATTTTTATGATTTTTTTGGGTGGTAGAAGTGTGTTATTTTACATCATCTGTATTTATTAATTTTGGATAGAGTATGTTTCCAGACTGTTTATCGATTTTTCTCTTGTGGAAAGCTATACATTTTCTTCAGCAGCTGAATTCAGCAAGGACACCCAGTTGTCATTTACCACTCTGTTATTAGCAGCTTTAATTCTTGAGAATCTTCCATTTACTTCCAAATTTACATGCCTATGTATTAGTAATTTGTCTTCTACAGCTACAATAAGATAGCAGATACTTAACATAAAATTAATATTTATCCTGGCAAATGTGACTGAATTGCTCATCATTCTTATAACAGTGTTTGATCAAACTGCCAGTCATCCAGCTTATTAGTGTCAATGTTTGTTACTGATGGTTATTGTTCTTCAAGCAGTAATGTTTTCAGTTCACTTGCCAGTATCCTTTGTTTCTGTACACTTCAGAACTCTTCAGTACCCAGGGCCTTGTTCTGGCCCACCTTTGACCACAGGATTCCTATATCAGAGCTCCCCTGAAAGCAGAGTTCTCAACACTCTTCAGACAGCTCTAGTTAGCATAACTCTGGTTCTCTATTCTATTTCACATGGCATTGTTTCTCCATCTACGTTTACAGTGTCCTCTCAGAAACTGGGAACAGTGATTGTGCAAACAGGTATGACCACTCTGATGCAGTCACATCAATACTTACTTGTGCAGAACCCTCCCTAGGGGAGCGATTATTCCTCTCTTTGAAAAGTCCCATGGGAGTGTTTACATTCCGTGCACAGAGAAACCAGCAACTTTGAGAGATTTTAACAGCTCCTTTGAAGTAGAGTGCTTCAAACAGAGTAAGCATTAATGAAAAGTTAAAGAAAAATGGAGATATAAATTATTTGGGAAGGATAATTCAGTGAGGAAACTAGCACTATGCTATCCTATCAAATGCAGTTTGCAAATTTAAAGAATCACAATGCAGAGACTATAATATAGCAAAGAAAGGATACATATGTGTATTGAGTCTGGCTGGGATGGAGTTTACTTCTCCATAGCAGCCCTCATAGTGCCAAATGTATATAAGAATAATATAATGCCATCATATGAATTTGTATTTTCAGTTTTGGTCACCTCATCTCACAAAGAGTATAAAGGAAAGAAATGTATTTCACTGAAATTATAGTAGACATAACCAACTGATAATTTAATACTATAAATCAGTCAGGCATAGAAAAAAACCTTGAATTTTATATTTAATGCAGTATCACAAATGCATTTTAGCCCAAGGCTCTGTTTGGGTGTCCAGCACAAAGGAGCTTTGTGCACACTGGAAATATTAATAAATCAAGTGAGAACCATGTATGTGTGGTTACATTTTTCTGCAGAATAACAGGTGTTGAATGCATGTATTAAGGCACCTGTTTTATTTGGCTGTTATTTGTCCAGAGATGCTTATTCATGCTGAATTTAGCTAGGCTGTAGCAAAGCATGAGTTCACTTGGGAACGTGAATTTGTGAAATATGCTTTCACTGGAGCATGGTGAATAATTTAACTCACTAAATCTCTTTTCCAGCTTGCCATTTAACTGTGAATAGATTTCAATTTTGATTTATTTTGTTCTTCAAGTTATTCAACAAAAGGTTTATGCAAATACATTGCAGCCTAATGATAGCTCATATATTACCCAGTGACTGTAGTTTCTACTGATAGTGTAAGGACCAATTCAATGCTCATTGAAGTAATTGGAAAGGCTCCTATACATTTCAGTTACAAAATCCTACAGATATTTTTTCCATTGACTTCAATGTGTATGGGATAAAGCTCTGTTCTCAGCTGGCTACTCATGCTCTGTGACTGTGCAGATAGCTCATATAATAAGGTTTCTGCTGCTTGACAAGACGACTTGAAATTCCACAGAGAGTTGTTAAAGATTACCATGAGACTGTTCTCTCAAGGTGTGCATTTCTTCATAATTTTTTTTTCTTTCTGAAAAAAACTTCATTGAAACATAGACAGACTTATAAAAATGTCTGTAAAAAGTGCTTTAGCGATTACAAGGTACATTTGTAATTGATTAAATATAATTCTAGTATTTACCACTTTGATATCAGCTTGAAACATAGGAGTTCATGCTTTATATAAAAGGAAAAATCTAATCTGGAAAGACTTTTTACTAATTGCAATATGTAGCAATAAAATTTTTCAAAACAGTTATCAGTAGCATTGTTTATAATATTTAGAAAAATACCTGTTTGATTGCTAGCAGGTCAGAAAGTTTGGGGTTTATTTCTTATAGTTTGAAGTCCTGTTGGGGAAACATGTCTCAATAAGAACTACAGGATAGCAACCTTGCATTGTATGATTCACAGAACTAAACATTAACACATCTCTATTATTTCCTTTAATGTCTATTTTTTTTTCCTAGAAGATGAAAATGTAAAGATAATTTTATCTAAAGCAAAATCTTTTAGATACTTAAAGATTTTTTTTCTTTTTATTCTGTGCTTATGATTTCTAAGAACAATGTGTTTATTTGGATTCTGTACTGTCAAATGTAAGAAATATCTGATGGGTATTTCTGAATCTGAGTTTATGATTACTAAACCTTACATAGTTTTCTATAAATGTAGAAAAAAAATTCTTAATTGTTTTATTTTCAGTGACTACCATGGAATAGCCTCTGATCATATTAGTTGCTTAGCCAGGATTCAGTAATGTGCACATGTCCTTAGTTACTTGGCAACTTTTATGTCAGTCAGTTCTTTGAATTAATTCCTGACGTGACTGATGATAAAGCATTTGTATATACATCATTTATATGCATAAGTATCACTTGATCTATCAATATTATTTTGGTTTGCTAAGTCCGTAACAGCTTATCAACACTTTCTCCATATTCACCCATCATCTCAAAGCACCGTATCTATCTGATGGTGAATCTTTAACCCCTACTCATTTCTTTGGAGTAATTAGCTGAGTTTTCCATGGAAGTCCTAGCAAGACTTTGCTTTTTCAGTGATTACTTAAGAGATTCATATGGTAGTTAAACGTCATCTCGTTTACCTCTATCAGGTTTTTTGATAGCACCAAAACTCCTTTCCATCCTTTTGAAAATTACTATTGGCAAAGGAAAACAGCAGGTGCCAAGTTGTTTGCAGTGCCTGTATTACAACAATTTTCTATTAATGGGACAACAGCTCATCCATTGACAATAACCAGCTCATGAGAGGTTTGTCAGATTGTGTTTTAAAGAGTATAGTTAATTCAGTAGGTGGCACTATTCCTCCTGACTCACTGAGCTAATAACCTACTTACAAGGCGATTCTCTAGTATGACAGTGTAATTTTATTTTTTTTTTTCCAGATGAGACTGAATAGAAGTTTTGAAAATTTGTATCCATTAAAACTTCCATTGAGATTATTTACAAGAATGTGGGCAGCTTTCTGCCAAGATTCCAGGGTAAGTAATGCTTAGATTTGGGTAAGTTCACAAAATAAGACTGAGCTTCCTTGAGTGTGGGAAGGTCAAAGTTCAAAACTTGGGCAAAATAGCATAGATTGAGAATTAAATAATGAGAAAGAAAAGCTGTGTTTGTTCTGTTTGTGTTTCTGTTCTCAGAAGAGGAAGCAGAGCATCAGCACTTTATTCAAAGAACAACTTACTTTGTATTTGATTTTATTTTTCTCACTAAAATTGAGGCATTTTTATCACTGTTGTCTTGCAGATAACTATTTCCAGTCTTCCCTTGCTTTTAAGAAACAATAATTAAAATTATTCTGTGAGTCTACATTGTTTGGTGGATGTAAGAGTAACAGGTGTGGTGACGGTTTCATTGCAGATATTCAAAGCTGATAGAATAAATCCCGAGTCTTTCTTAAAAAATATTTAAAAACTGGAGTTGAACAAAAGCAAATGAGATAGTCCAAAGGAGTAAACCAGTGATCTCTGAAATATGTTTTATTTCACCAGACGTGAAGTTGTTTCTTTCATAAATGAAAGATTGAAATGATATATAAATTTGATATTGTCCTTATTTTCAAGTTTAACTGCTGGGGCTACTCACATACATGTTACTGCTTTTGTTGCATTGATCCCTTAGGTACTGTGAGCTCACCACTATTAGGCTATGAATATAATGTATGCAACTGTGTTCTGTCTAATGTAGCCTCAACTCTTTAAAAAAAGTAGAAAAGGGACTATTTTAGAGTAAACATATGCAGTCAAAGCATTTTTCTTCCTTTCACTTAGATCATGTGACATTTTTCAAAAGAGTCCATGGTCATATGTAGAAAATTAATAAAGATATTAGGTGTCTCTAAAAGACAAGGATGGAATTTGCTGCTGTGGTTTAAAACTGCCTAATCTAGACTTAATTTTCTTTAATCACAGTAATAACATTTCACTTGCTTACTTTGGAAGTGTGGTGGGAACACAAAGGCTTTCTCTGAGGAAGTGGTTTTAGCAGCATGTAGTTTCCTTCCTAATTTGCAGAGGTGGAGTAAGTCAGGAGGTAGATATGTAGTACAGCAGAGCACTGGAGTATATTTGGCTGGAGTATAACTGAATACCAAGTGCTGTTAGATAGTAAGGTAATTACTTGTATTTAGTGAAGAGTGGGTAGTGTATAGACAAAAATGTTTGTAGAGATGGCTTTTGGATACTTACACATTTTTAGGTTTTATAATAATGGTTTATCTCCTGTAACTACCTCCATGAAACATACATCAGTATTTATCAGAAGGAGAATGATCTGTGATTAAGACGTAGTCAAAGTTTCAATGGATAATCTGAGTGTGACTCCCAGTTTAGTTTCTGATGTTACTTTATGCAGGTTACATGTGCAGTGGTCTGGAGCTGAATACTTGTGATACTTAGGGTTTCTATGCCCTCTCCTACAACCTCACAAAATTGAGTGTCCTCTAGCCATGTTCTCACTGCAGCTTCAGTTCTATTATTTACTTCACCTTTTACGAAAGAGGAGTAATTCCTTCTCATTTTAAAAGGTTTCTTTAAAGTCTTTAAGTTTACTGATGTGCCTAGCTGTAATGATATGAAAAAATCTGTCTGTTTAGAGATGATTGACTCATAATTTTCCTAAAATCAAAGGAATAATAGGAAATGCATGACAAATAAGAGAATGGATGGTAGGTTTCTCTCTCTCTCTCTTTTTTTTTTTTTTTTTTCATTTAGGATGCAATTTTTTTCATGGTTTTACTGGTAGCTCAGTCATACATTCCCATTACTGTGCTATGATCTAAAAGAAGTCCTTAAGAGGCAGTACTGCACAGTTCTGATGTGTAAATATAAGCTTGGTTTGAAATAATGAACCTATTAAAAAACCCCAGACCTATAAAAAAATTTCTTCTAGGTTTGTAACTGAGAGTCTTGAGAGTTATATATCCTTTACTTTTTACTGAATTAAAACTAAAATTAGAATATTTCATGCAAACAGTGTATTTCAATAGGAAGGTTTTTAAAATATGTGAGTTGCTATAAAATACTAAGGCTTGGTAAAACTGATATGTGATTAAAATACTTGTTTTAACTTGGACTATGAAGCCCATTGTTGTCATTGTCTATAATTTTAAATTTAGCTGTTAGCTGTTTACATATTTATAAGGATTGCAGAGCTATTTAGAGAGTTGGAAAAGATACCTTTTTCTTACATATATTTTTATATAGCTCTGTATAATTTAGTGTTTTGCATACTGTGGGTATGAATAGCAGCAATCACCCCTATATTTCAAAACTGTTAAAATAAATTTCAGGTAGTTAGTATTGATTTCTATTAATTGCTTAAGGTCCATGCAGTGATGCCCTGTTATTAGGTACTATGCATACAGTATTAAAAGACTTTTCCATCCTGGCTCTGACTCCAGTATTAAGATTGCTGTTTGTAGCAGGACAACAAATGATCAGTTCTACATTTCCTCAAATTAAAACATACCTAAATATCCAACATGGTGCTTCTTGTTTACTCTCAAAATATTAAACCGTGAAAAAGTCTGGCAAAAAAATTATTTTTTTTTTTTTTACAGAGGAGTAATGTTTCTCCTTGCATTCCTTCAAATTTCTCCTGAATTCTGTCATTCAATAATATGCTACTCCTGTCAGCCTAAAATGATCCTAGATGGATGGGGCAAATCATCTATAAATTAATCCTTCCTTTGTTTATATTGTTTAATAAGCTAATATCGGGTCTTCTGTAAGTACTTTGTCAGGTTCATGCGTGTTCTGTTAAAGCAGTTTCAAATTCCATAGATAAATCTCTGAACTGTCAGCAAGACCAGCTTCTGCAGTGTTCACAAGGCAAAGCAATTAAAACATTGCATTTGCTGTAGCCCTTCTGGCTCATAATGGTTATTTATATTTTCTGTGAGGGTGATGGAAAAATGAACAGATTTGCTCAACACAGAGCAGTGGCATTAAATGATACTGATCTTCTTTAAAAATGCATGTTTTGTTATGCTGAATGCTTTCTTATACTTTCAAAGCATGTTTGGCATGGCAACTTTTTTTGTCCTTCGAGAGAAAAAGGGGTTCTGTGCTAATGAAGACTTAGTAGCTTTTTAACTCCGATAGGAGAAAGAAACTTTCATTTGCAGTTGTGGTGGCCATGGAAAATAATAATCACTATGGCTTGTGGCAAATTTGTTTGCATCAGACTATATCCACATGGGTGATTCAGAGTTAATTTTAGCTGTTGGTGAGGCCCTGAAAGCTTTACACATTTTTTCTCTTTAGGGATATCCAAGGTTCTCTTGTTTTACTGTTCCAGTTCTTCCTCTGTGAAATTGAGGCATGTGCATGTGACAGTCAGTTTTCATGAAGACAGATCACTGTCTGTGCAAGGTCAAACCTCCTCAAGTCCATGAGTTTTGGCAGTCAAATCACTCAGAAATGGCAAAAGACTATCACCTTTCAGTCCCTTGGCTGGCTGTCTTGTCAAAAGCTTTTCTGGAGCATATTATGTCATTTAGAACATTTTTATAATAAGTATGCTGAATTAATTTGGCCAATATTTAACTACTAAAGGGATCACAAGGGACAGAAATTAGTTTGAAGTTACATTGTCAAAGAATGTAACTGACAAAGGGATGTAACAATAGGACTTCATAATTTTCTAGTCATGAATAACCAGAATATCTAGAAATGAGTATAAACCTGTAATTCATACATGCTGAGTATCCAGTAATCATATAAACTTGAATGTGAACTGGAGATGCTCAAAACCTTTGAAAAGGATCTATTAAATAAAAATAAACCTCAAAGAGTCCAAACCCTAATTTTCAAGCGTTTGTAGCTGAAGACAGAATTTTTAAAGATCTTAACTCCAATTAGTGCATATATATCAGGACACTCACCAGCACAGTTCCCATTGTGACACCGAAGACCAGAGTTTTTAAAAGATTCTGCCCCTCAGCATGCCTAGTTCTTTTGAAAATTTGTCTGCAACTGTGTGGATGTAATAGAACTTCTTCCTCTGAAGTATAAATATCTAAACCCAAGAATAAGGGAAATTTCATGGAGCACTGGCCTCAGATTTATTGGGCAAGTGAAATTAGTTCTCCTGTTCTTTGGTATTCTCTATCCTCACATGGGGATGTCTGAAACTACAGAGAAACTTTCATGAGTACTGGGATAAATAAGATTCAAGGACATTAGATAAGAATAAATATGCATTCATTGTTTTTCAGGTAAAGTAGGTAGACTATGGACCTCCTTCCATAGTTTCTACTCAGGTTTTTGTGTTGCTTTTATTACTTTTAGATACTATTCCTTTGTCATTAGTGAAACCAGGATGCCATCAGTAGAAGTTCTACTGGAAAAACATGTTGATTTATTCATGTTTAAATTCAAAGTTGTGTGTTTCTGAGGCTGCTAGCTGACAATGCAAATACCATTTATTGGAAAGTTTTTGTTTTGTTTTGTTTTTTAAAGATTCACTGTAATGGGGGCCACAGCTTTAAGTTTTTAAATGAAAACTTAATCTGGAAAGTAGCTGGCTTATCAGTAACATCCTCCTTCCGTAGAAAATGTCAAATACAAGGATTCTAAAATTATTTACTTTTACGGGTGAGGGAGGAAAGTTGAGAATAAATTTTCAACTGAAGAACCTTCCTATATTTTAAAAATTATAAAATTGACCTTAACTTGGAGTATGTGAAGTATCTGAAGTGGAATAAAAAAAGGTTAAACCTTAATTTTCAATGGCACATTAAATAAAAACAAAAATATGGATTTAAAATTAATCTTAATTTTTTAAAGCCCAATATGATTTTTTATATTTCCTTTATATTATTTAGCAGATCAGGTACAACTTTATACATTTAAATATTTTTATAAGGTTCTTGAATGGAAACTAGAACTTGTGTGAAAGAATGCCCTGAGTGTGTAAATATAATTAGTCTGGCTATTATGAATCATATCCTTCATAATCCTCATGCGTACAGAGACTGAGGGATGGGATCTGTTTGTCTTTGTAACTCTGAAATAGAGCTAATTTGCAATGGCTACGCTAATTTAGCTTATCTATAAAATGAGCGCATATTACAAGCACTGTTTTATAGTTTTAATGTGCTGTGATTAATTTTATAACTAATTTAAAGACTTGGACACTAATTGGTTATGGTGCGTGCAGACACACAATAGACTGGTAAAAAGTGCTCTTCCATAAAACCTTGGGGCAAGAAATTACACTAGCTACCCTCTTACAATCTCTTCTTTTCCTTATTTAATGATAGTATAACTAATATACATTATAAAAGATTAACAAACAGTAAAACACATTGGTAAATGTACTGTCCAAACAAGTCTGCTGCATGCCTTTTGTTTGCATTAGGTCATAAATTCTAGTACGTCTCTAGCTATAAATACAAGTTAAACCCAGGACATTAGATCTGGAGATAATTTTCTTCATTGTGCATGTGTAAAGAATCTGTGGTTCCCTCTGCCCCCACACAGTACTAAACTGTTACTGAATTAAATCAATTCTATGAAGTAAATAACCTCGCCCATGAAGATGAAAACAGTGGAATTAATACTTTACAGCAAATATGCTGCTTGACTATAATCAAGCATTTTTACTATGTGTAGTTGAATATGCAAATACCTACATATTTGCATGGCTGTTTGCACTGTGTTAACACCTATGGGCTAAGGGAGATAACTTTTATATGGTTGAATTGAGTCAACTGTATTTAATATCAGCACAGCCTTGCAAAATGCTTCAAGAAGGTTGTTTGGCACTTGTGTGTTTAACCACATTCTGAACACACCTGTGATTGCCTGCAGTTTTCTTAGGGTAGCAGATGAAATAAAGCCTTTCAAAAAAAAAAAAAAACAAACCACCACATTAGATGATTCAAAGCGGATGACATAAATTCATTGTTTTAAAGATGACTAGTGTCAGTATTTTATTTGACAGCATTATTTGTTAGAAAGTGCTATTTTCATTGCATGTAAGTAATTGTCTGAACATTTGCATTTGTTTTTTATAGCCAGTGTAGGTTACTACTAAAATACTGTGTCATTGACAGGTTTATAATTCTGCTGACATAGGTTGGCAGATAGATGAGCATCTCCCATGGAATATAAACATAAATTTCAATGAATAAATAGAACAGGGTCTGTTAGCACAGTCATCAAAAGAGAAAAACCCCATAAGAAAGTAACAGAAGGCTTTTGACCCTTTAAATTATAGCTCACTAGCTCACTGCTAAAATGAACCAGGCTCCTTAATGTTGGTGGTACTGACTAGCCTCAGGCAGCTGCTTGTATGCTATTCACATCAAAATGCCAATGGAAGGTCATATTACTTCCAAAATTAAGTAGATAATAGTCTGAGTAGTCCACATTCTATGTCAGAGAAAGAATTTTATGCTACTGTGCAAGATTCAGAGCTGTGCACCTTCAGTGAGCTGTAGGAAAAAGGAAGATATATTTTAATATTTCTGAGTGTTTGTTTTCTGTTTTACTTTAAAATCACACAAGCTTGATTTGATTAGTGTATGCAATTTGAACAAACATTAAAGCAGGAGGTGCCATAATATTATTAATTAACACTTACATTCTAAGAAGAATTTCCCAGGCATGGGGTTTGATGTTTGTCCCACTTACTATGTGTGGGGTAGACTGAGTACAGGCTACCACATTATCTGCTGATGTAACTTTAATGAGTTTTTCCAGTGTGAAATACTCTCCCACTGCCTGAATTTGAACACATCTTTGAGTATGAGTTCCTTTTTTTTTTCTCTTGATTAAGATGAGCAATAATGAATATTGAATAATATGGAATACTGACATCAGAAAAGTTGATCCTGACTACTCCGTGAATTTATCCCATCAGTACTAACCTATCATTCTCCTTTGTACAAGAAATTCTTCTTTTAGAGTGAAAATTGAGTTCATAAGTTCAAGGCAGTTTTTAGTGAAGCTAAGTCATTGCGCCTTGTTTACATTTATACATTTGCATATATGTAGCTACATGTACATAGTAAACATCTATGTGTATATCCAAAACAGTACAGACTCCAAACAGGGGCACTGATGTGACTACAGCGACTTGTAAATGCAAAGCAGCGTTCATTTCAGAGTCTGAATTTGAAAACTTCACATCTTTGAGGATATAATTACTGCAGTATAGGGTTATGGGCCCTTTGTTTCTATTAATCAGGCATTAGTGCTTGGTCTCTATCTAGATCCTGACCTGCTCTAGGACTGAAATTATCACCAAGTGGCAGCTACATTCACTTATAACATTGTGATCAGCAATGGTTACACTAAAATGTACAGGTGTTCTTTCAGGCAATTGAGACACGTGACTGCTAACTTAAAGCTAGCTAGCTAATTATAACACTGAAACAAACGAACCTATCAAATGTGGGACTGTTCCCATCTTTCAATGACTCTGCCTTCCTCCCTTATAGCTGTGGCCCCAGCTGAGCTATCTAAAGTACTGCTAGTTAGGGACACGTTCACTATCGTGACAAGCACTACTCCTTTTAGAACCTGTTTTTACTTTCCTGACTTGTCTTTGTCAGTCCCTTTACTGCTTGTACTGTTCCTCCTGATTGTCCTTTTCATACCTGTTATTTATATTACTCCCATTGCTATCTCTGAACCATCAGTGAAAGACTCATCTATGTTGTCAGAACAGCAAACCTGGTAATTACCATAACAAAAGACCTTTTGTGAATCAGCTAAATTCAGTTACTTGCAGTAGGTACTGGAATGTAGAAGAAAGGCTTACGGGATGGTTGTGGTGTGGTTTGTGGTTGGGGTTTTTTTTGTGTGTGTGGTTTGGGTTTTTGTGTGTGTGTGTGGGGGGTTTTGTTTCTTTGTTTTTGTTTGCTTGTTTTTGTTTTTGTTTGTTCTGTTTTGTTGTTTTTGTTTTTGTTTTGTTTTGTTCTTTCCTTATGGAAATTCAGTATAATTCATAATGTTTGTATTGGTTCCAGAAACTGGAATTATTGAAACATTGTTTTCCCTCTGAGCAGATTCAACCTGTCAGCAGGAAACTTTTACAGTGCTAGTTCTTTGATTTCTTTTTGTAGGGTTTTGGGGTTTTGCTTATATATTTTTCATAATAGTTACTGTAACTTTGCCTCTGGATGAGATTTGTCATTGGCACTTTGGCTTTTCATTATTGATAGATATTTCTGGAAGGTATTGCATATACATGCTACCTTTCTTAAAGAAGGGTATCTTAGGTACATAAGGCACAATGTGTGGGTAATTTATAATTTCTCTAATAGCCGAAAGCATCTCCCCAGATTGTTTTTTGTTTTCAGTTGAAATCTTTTCCATTAATGGAAACTCTCTTCTGCTATATTAGATATTTTTTTTTCCCCACGATCTGCCTTAGCTACCTTACCTTTGCTGTTGTTTACAATCAGCATTTACATTGATGTTCTCTAGTAAACATTTACCTCTTCCTATTCTTATCTACACCTTACCACAGTTAATAATTGTAAATTAATCCTAGGAAAAAAATACACTGGAGGCAGAAATTAAAACTCAAAGTTATTTTGTAGGACAGATCTGTTTCTTTAACGGGAACAGGTCACATTGAGTGTTGTAGTTAGTCTGTAGCAGAACTTGTAGTAATGTGTGTGGGTTTAAGTGTGCGTTTCTTGGAATAAAGTATGTCCTGTCTCAGTCTGTGTGTGTATTAAAACAGGACCTGATGTAGAGCTGCTGTAAATGTAATTGCAAAGTCCTAGTCAATTATGTCTAGGCTAATTTCAAATATCCTTTTTGATTTATGAATACCACAGTAACATGTATGCAGACTTAATTCATACTGATAGGAAGAGGGTTTAGTGGTGAGGGTTTACCATCCGGAAGAGGGTTTAGTGGTGAATCCTGTAGTCTTCATTCAAACAAATATTTTTGTTGAATTCTGTGTTAATGGCAGAAACACATTTTGGGTGAGACCTGTGACTGGTTTTTAGTGTTTAAAATGTCAGTTTTCCCCATTTTTCTGTTCTTCAAAACACAGACTTATATCATGGGTTTGTATTTAATGTGAGATGCTTTGTTTGTCTTTTTGAAGAGTAATGTTTCTTTGTTTTATAAATATCTGATTTCCAAATAGGTGCACTGTAGGAATCCATATGAAGATGTAATAGATGTGCAACTTAAAATCAAATCCAATTTGCCCAGAGGTCAAAGGCAATAGTGAAGAGATCAGATGGAAAAGAGAATAATCCATTGTAGTTCCCAACTGAAGTTCTTCATAGAGTGTGTGAACTCTAGAAGTTAAAAACAAACAAAAAGACTTTGAAAGAAGGATGTCAGGTATCTGCTAGCCTTCAAAACGGGCACAATAATTCCAAGCCCTTTAGACCCCTGCTGAATTTAGAATGTAGTTTTTGAACTCTGTTGTCTCATTTTTTTGAGTTAACATAATGTGGCCTTCCTCCTCGTTTTTCTTTCATGGAGTATCACTGCCTTGTCTGCTTGAAAGATTCCAAAAGCTGTTCTTACTTTTCATTGACCATGTATACTCAGGGCATGCTGTTTTTCTGTTCAGAGCTTCAGTTACACATTTTGTGTTCCTGACGTAGGGGTGTTGTGTAGATAACTTCTGTTAGAAAGAAAGAATTCTGTTAGAAAGAAAGAACTCTGTTTTCATGCCTGTCACCCTTACTAAGTTTTAGGACCTTGTTTTTAATTCCTGTGATACAGGACACAGGAGTGTTGGAATTTCCCGTGCATGAATACAAAATTTCATTCCTGTCCATAGCAACAACTTCCACATCCACAGTGGTCAGGTAGTAAACTGAACATAAGCACTCATTGCACATTTCAGTCATAGTATACAATAGGACATGAGAATCATTTTATGGTTATTACACCCACAGATCTGCAGTAAGGTGAATAATGAGACATGAGATGAAAAGCAAATGCTTTCAGCAGCTATGTCACAATAATGCACAATAATTTTTCACTTTGGTATGATTTATCCCCAAATGAGGTCAAATTTATCTTGTAACATACCATGGTTTGTGAATAAATAAACCCAAATACACTCCTATTTATGAAAGCTGTGAAACTCTAGAACTTATTTCTGCTGCAACAGTGCCTTGTCAGGTAAGCTTCCCTTAAGGCCTTTCTTCTACTAGGTGTGTAAACCCCTCTTTGTAATAGCAATATCTAATACAATTTCATCATCAAATTATTAAGTATTGATTAGAAATTACTACTGGCCTAATGTGAATACAATGTTTCCCACTGTCTGTAAGAGTTGGATGAAGTAAACTACAAGAAGCTTAATTAACTGGAGCATCAGAATGTTCTTGCTTTCCAGAGCAAAACTTAGGTCTTTTACAGGGGCTGATAGTTATCTCTGAAGCACTCCCCAGCAGTTGTATTTAGGAATGAGAGGGTAGATTTCATGTTGAACTTTTGTCTCACCAAGATTGTTGTCAAGACATTTCCTGACCCAACTGAACCAAGAAATGGATCGTCAGTCTGTTCTGGCAGGACAGATCTCTAGCTCTGACCCTGATTTGGGTCAGATTTTACCCCTTACCTATTGCAGGTTGGAAGCAGCAATAATTACAGTCTCACTGGGAAAGGGAACAAAGTTCTGTATGTTTGTGAGTTGACTGCCTAGCACAATAGTCATAATTATCTTTGAACTGAAGTTTTTAGATTTAACATACCAAAATAATGAAGAAAATAGTATTACTTCTCTGTTTAGCTTTCACTACACAGTAAATGGAAGATCCTACCAAATTAATGTTTAAATTTTCTTTCAGTGAGACAGAATTCTTTTTAGAATTTAGAAGATAAATACTGTTCCCCAAAATCCTGATAGATATTAAGAAATACAATTTCAGTTTGCATTTGTAATTTGTTTTTATTTTTTAATTGAGCTAGAGAACAAAAGCCCTCAGTATGGGCTAACTTGTGCATATATTGTATTATATATGTTCAGTGCCTAGTATAACTGCTATCTGGGTTTTGTAAGAGAAACGCCACCAAAACCCAAAACACATTAAAATTATTCTATTGTAGGTTACATGGTACTGTTACATTTGAAATGCTTCTCAAAACCAAAGTAGTCTTTCTTTGAAATTCAATTCTAGAAGAAAGAATAAGGTAAGTTTTGCATTTGTTGATGTGGGGCTTTCTAATATTGTTTACAATATTTTTTTTTTCTAGTTTGAATTATAATAGAAAAAAAAAAAGCTTTTTTCTTTCTGCAGTGTTTTTTGTTTGTTTTGTTTTGTTGTTTTGTTTTTTACACTGAGTGGGGAAGACAGTAATTTTCCATTTTAATTCTGATTTAATTAAAACTTTTGCCTTCCTCATGCTTCTAATGTACATTGAGCACTAGAATTACAACAGCCCTGCTCTGATACTATCCTACTGGGCCATCCTGTAGATGAAGCACTGCATCTTTCAACAACTCTTTCATTACTCAGTTGCATTGACAGCACCTTTTTCTAAAAATCGTGAGAAGAGTTAGCACAAATACTGATCTGGAAATTCTTATGAGAAGTCTTTTTCAAAATATTGAGGTGATGCACAAAGTAAATAAATATAATGAAGAATATTTGGCTTGAGACTTCACTAGAAATCACTAATAACTTTATTATAGTCTCTTATAGCAAACTTAAAATATAACGGAAAAAAGTGTTTCATCAGAACGCATGTGCAAAAAAACCCCCAAACCATTATTGGAAATGCTGATTTGTATCAATCATTATTAAAACAACATGGAAAGACTTGGACTTACAAAATCTTTCTCTATAATACATTCTCAACTATTTTAAAGTCCATTTTATTCTGATCCTGCTTATTTATTACCAAGGAGCAAGCAGATGGAGGAATTTTTTCAGAAGGCAGTTTGAGAGATACATTGTCCCACTTGCTGCAGCTCCAGTGATTTACAGCTTCTGCAGCAAAGGAAGCATCTCTAGATATGCCTCTATTGTATTCAGTGTAAGGGACAAGGGTTTTCAGTGCGTTCTCATTTCTGTGACATAATTTGCAAATGAAAAAATTACACAGTGCCAAAGTCACTAACACACACAAATTGAAATGATGGGATATTGCAGTTTTACAGAGACTATGCTCTTAAAGTAGTTTTTACTTAATTTTTAAATGTGATCTATCCAGAGAGAACGAAAGATTAAATATCTGAGTAAATGAAGACAATTTCCTTGTGCCATGTGAAAAAAAAACCTGTGTCTTTAATTGCACGAATATTTGAATAGCTTCTGAGCTGGGTCATTTGTGGATTATCACACAGGCCTGTTTTTGCTTAAATTGTCACATATTGTTGAGTTTTTCAACTGCCCTACCTAAACAAGAGTACTGATAATATATAGCTTTTATATAGTATTTTAGATATTCAGAACAGTGATTCTAGGTACTAAAAGTGTTTCACAATTGCTAATTACTTGGTCACTACAAATACATTATCATTTAGCAAGATAAAATTGAAGCAGAATAATTTAAGACAAAGGCAGTGAAAGAAGGATCATCAGAAGTCAAGAATTGCCATATATGAAAACGGAGGTATTGCTGTTTCAGATTTCTTGTATAATGAGGCAAACACTTGCAAGTGATGTTTTAAGAAAAACTGGGACTGGAAAGTGGGGTGAAACTACAGGAAAAATAAACCACTTTAGAATCTTTGGATCCTATGGGTCTAGACTGGCTCAAATGAGGTAAAAGCATTTATATTTATGATATGAGATAAACTCTTTCATTGATATAATAATGATGGGAAAGAGGAGGAGTAAGTCAGGGGGAAATACTTGATGCATCATCTGTCTGTCCACAAAGTAGGCTGTGAAGTTGGTAAATAGGCACTTCTAGATCGTATAGGGATTGTTACCATGAACTTGAGTGTCTTCCAGCAGAATAAGCAGTCATAAATGCATACCTTGTTCCTGATGGACTCTGTGTGATATTACCTGTGACTTTCTCAGAAAATTTAGAGGACTGTGGGTAAATCTGCTTTGGCCATGTGCGTTTGAATGCAGATAAATACTGATTAATAAAATGAATGAAGTCGGGAAAAAAAAAAAGCCAAACCCAAAACCTTAGATGTTTTGTTGTTAGAATGAGAAATAAGGTTTTAACATATATGAAAATAGAACTTTGTGAAGCATTGGAAGTAGTGGAGGTCAAGAATGGAGAACTGGAATAAAAATAAGAATATGCTAAGTTTGTGATAAGAAGATCACCTATTGTACTGAAATGTTACTGTCTAAAATGAGTTTGTGCTCTCCTGCCAATCTCATCTAGAGAGGTTAAAAGAAGATGACATCTGCGCACAGTGTATCAGGGCATCAGAGAAAGTGTACATTTTGCAGTGCACTTGGTCAGACTGCAGTGTTGTGCTGGCACTCATCCAGAAGGATGAAAAGTACTGGCTTGTTTTGATAAGAAAGTATTAATTAAGTAGTCTGAGAGAACAGAATGAATGATACAGACGTTAGTTCTGTAATTGGTAATAGCCTCTGTGGTGGTGTTGCTTTCCTTGGTATTGTGTATCAACAGCCCTGAGTACCTGAAAGTTTGTTATGAAAGATGTTGCACATGTACATGCATAAATACTTATATGCACATCTGTACATGCAGACAATAGTGAGAAGGTCTTTCTTCCTTGAGGAAGAAAATACACTGAAATATACTGGCAATTTGTTTGATATAGATTATATCAATGTAGAAGCAGGAGGAAAAAAAAGCATTTCCAACTATACTGTGTGTTCTAATCCTCTATTACTAGAACAGCTTTAAAGGTTTCAACAAGCATAGATTCTTGCCTTGACAGGATTAAATCTAGAAGAAGACAAATGATACATTCATTCAGTTCCCTCATTCACTTCAGTTTCTGTAGTCACCAGAAGATACTTTAATGAATGTCTTCTGGGTGAGTTATTTTTAGGGTTGTCTAGTACAAAAAGTGAAAGTAACGGAACTACTTTCCTCAACCAGTTGAACCTACATTATAAAACAACTTTAAAACCTTTATACTTTGAAGTCTACAGAGAACAAATAGCCAAAAATTTCATTTCATCTGAATTCTTAGCTTATCTTTGCAGCTGCCTACTCTCACCTTTATTCATGTTGACTTTGCTGAACCAGCACTGCCTCTGTCAGGCTCATACACTGGAAGGACTACATCTAGAAGAGCAGGTTGACTCAGCAAGTGTAAAACTAGCAGGCTGGTTGCAGCCAATTTCAGCAGGAGGATTTGAAAGTTATTACATAACTTACTCTGCAACCTGTTCAGCAACACAGATGGAGAGTAGAGACAGATGCAAGGGCAAAAAGGAGTAAGAACATCATAAGGGACAAACTGAAGAGTGAGGAAAAAGAGATTAAAAGAAAGTTGATAGAAAACTCTTAGACTATCTGAAAGGAGTATAATTGATTGCTGTAATTTTTTTCTTAGACCTCAATGGGAACTTCGTATTTATTGAAACAACACGAAGATTTAGTTGTGAATGCATATACATACACTCATTTTTTGTGGAAGTATTTATCCTAACATTTGTAAATAGCCCTTTAATATTTGACGTTATATGTTTGGGGATATATCCTGCTGATATATTTTATCTGACCTAAGTGTTGATATACATTGTGGCTACTTTCAAAATCAACGTAGTTTTCTCTTGTAGTTCTCTGCATTCAAATTGTTCACTGCAAAAAAATCCCCAGACCAAACTCTTGCAGTTTTACAATATCATCCATATTATGCAATGTAAATTGATCAAAATTGCAGATTTGTTAGAATGTCATTTGTCTGAAATTTTTTATTCAGAATGGTTTTGTTGAAGTCAATAAAGTTATTTTACCTTTAGTGTAGTATGAGAATGCTGTTAAGTATTTTGTTAAGGAGATTATTAATATTTGCTAGGTTTTGTTAGTATTTATAGAGATCTTTAGTATATTATTTTAAGCTGGTGTTTGGCAGTTAATCCATCTAATCGCTCATACGTTATTTTACTCATAATTTAATTAAATTTTGCTGTGGTACACATTTTCATTACTCAGTAATTCCTTTAGCAAATATTTATTGAAGGTTTGAGTGCAATTATCATTCTATATGAGCTAGTTATATTACTTGTTTTACATAAATTTGCTGTTTGTATGTGATATTTAATGAAGTCTTAATATTTAGGTAAGCACCTTATTGGTATACATCCGTTAAACTATGAGATTGTAGCTTGCTCCAAAGTCTCCTGGAAGAAAATAAGGGGTCTTCTCATTGCTCAGAAAGACTTCAGAATATGTTAATTATCTAATTTGTATTTTATCTTCTCACATACCAATAAAGAAAGCTAAATTCAGCTTATTTTAGACAAATCCATGCTAGTTGTGCATTTCTAGCTCATGAATGTTAACATCGGCTGGATAATTTGCTAACAGTTTGATCAACTTTCGCACAGTTTCAAGATCAAAGAAGGATGACATTAGAAAGCAGGTCACTAAGGAAAAATAATCTAATTTTACTGAAGAGGAACAAAATTAACCTTCATTTGAATATGCAAGCACGTATACATTTGGCAACTTAAAACCGTCCTTCTTGGAGGACACAGGAGGCAGTGATGAAACTGCCTATATTCCAGCTCAAAACTTTATTCTTAGAGGCTTTTACACATGAGTAAGTGCTAAATAATAATAATAAGCAGACACTGTAACAAACTACTGGTATCTGAAGGGTGTCAACACAGTCAAGATAAAGAACTGGGAGCTCTTCAAGTGAGTCGGGGTGTGACAAAATCTGTACTGATGAATGCTGACATCCTGAATAAAATCACTACATGACTTCACATAGGTCAAGAAACTACATTGTTTCCCTGAGCCACAATGACAGCGGGGTGACAGAGATTAATAGCTTTGTATTGACTGAGCAACTTCCAGTTCCTTATCTTTGTCAAGTCAAGGCTCTGTCCAAGAGCTGAAATTGTTATTAGACTTATAATTGCAAAGACATTTAAAGGGTTTCCCCTTAAGGGACTATGAAATCCAATAAACCTTTCATAAAACCTCAAGCATTCAAGTGCAAAACCCTTGTCTCAGAGACAGGCACGCTCACAGCCATAACAGGGGAAACCTTGAAGCCTCATACATTGAATAATGTTTGATTTATGAAGTTGGTTTTGAATTTGTATCAGTTGTTTTATTAAAAATATATGAAAGAATGTTTTAAATATGAGTGAGCTGTGTTCACTTCTGTCTTGATCAAGTACTCTATGTGTCTGAGCTGGAGGTCTTTCTTCACCTGTCACTTGGATTCATGAGAGCTCAAGAATAGTGAATTTGTATTGCTAATTTAAGGCACTTAATTCAATTTGGATAAGATTAAATCTCAATTCCTCACAGAAGTTTCAAAATAAAAGCTATAAGTACAGTCTTGTGTTTCTTTATTGTTGTTGATTTGCAAGGAAATATTTGCAGCATGTAAAGAGTTTTCAGTGCTTTATGTCAGATTTACTTAATGAACCTCTTTGAATGAGAGAATGCAGTGTTTTAAAGCAGTAGATTTAATGCTTATCTCTGTGGCTTACTTAGAGTCTGTTTCAGTAGAGCACAGTGTAAACAGAGGGATTGCACTGGCCTCAGGAGATACCAGATTCTTTCTTTTAAGAAGTTTGAGCTTTGCTAGGAAATTATTGTGGCTCCTCAGTAACCCACAGAGTGCTAAATTTTCTGTTACTCCTTGTGCTTACTCCAGAGCTTAAAGGGCTTGAATTGATGCCAGTCATAACAGTGGCCATAGCAGTCATTTTGCGGTGGAGCAAATGATGTTGCATGGTGAAAAGTAATGTAGAATCTGCCCTGTGATTTTAAAGAAGGGAAATCGCATCAATCTCTACTGGGATGCATTTAACAACTTAGAAATTCTGTAGATTTTTTTTGTTTAAGATTTTAACCTACTTTGTTGGGGGTTGTCCATGCCATGGCAGGGGGTTTGGAACTAGGTGATCTCCAAGGTCCCTTCCAACCCAAACTATTCTCTGGTTCTACAATTTAGAATTAAACAGCTAACATATTTAAAAACTAGCTTCTTAATAGTGATAATCAGATTTAATAACAATGCATTCAGGCACATATCTTTCAATAAGCATGCTTTTCTAATTCTTCCACTTTAAGCAAAAATGAATGGCATTCACCAGAATTAGTTACTTCAAGTTATGTAGCTCTGTACCAGTGTGTCTGCAGCTACAATGGGCTATTCTGTAGATATTTCAGAATGTATTGATACGTGTTATCTTCTTATTCCAGTAATTATTGTGCTCACCACCTCCCATAGTTATAATATCCCTGGATATCCTTAGACTATCAGACCAATATGGAGGTTATGCCCAGTCTTCCATTTTGCTCCAGGACCTATAAAGCTGAGTATCAAAGTGACTGTAACATCCACATGCATCCACTGGAATATAAGAAAGCTTATTTCTAGTTTATGTATCCACTTAATTCACATACATGTCTTAGGCTAAAGCAACTATTTCCAGGTTCAAACTTTTTTTTTAATATTTGCAGAATAAAGGACTTCACAAAGATCATGCAGTGTTAAATATCACTGTGAGGATCCTGTCTATATTCAGAAAGTATTAGCTAGACAGACATATAAAAACTAACCGTGAGATTTTTAGAATTGACTTTTCTACCCAGTCTTTGGATTCATCCAAAGATTTGTTGTGCAGTGTTGCTGAGCAGAAAAAGAAGAGTAAGAAATAGTTTCAGCTGCCATGAATTTCAGCCAATATAAGGACTACAATAAACACAGCTAGTAGTCTGCATGACATTGAAGAGCTATAAATTGTAGGATTAGAAGGGGTCTCTGGATAGTTCAAATTGTTTGGGAGCATTCACAAATATAGTACTGGACTACTGCATGATGCAACTGTCATGAGACATTTTTTCACGAGACTTTTTTTTTTTTTTTTTTTTTTCAAATTTTCCTTTTTTCAAAAAACTTAAATAAATTAAAATAAAATTTTTCAAACTGTGGTTTAATTCTTCTTCAGTTTCTGAAGACTTCTCTGACAGCTTTACTACCGACTGATTTGGTGATTAATGTAAGAAAAGTAAAATGTAGAAATAGGAAGGGTTGTGACTGATATACTTCAAATATCTGAAGGAGCAAGTGTTCATTAATTCCTTTTTGACTTGACCTTTAGATAGAATGGTGAGTAATTTTCTCATTGCCTGAGATTTTTATTTTCTAATTTGCTAAGTATTTTTCCCTCAAAGATCTTTTCAGTAGTTACAGTCTTATTCAAATGAGCAAATTGTACTAGGACTTAGTCCTCTCATTATGTGTATGTGTTTACAGATACATCTGTATAGAAGTATGTCAGTATCTATTATAAAGAAGCTCTATTCTGGTTTCAGAATCCTGAAATCTGCTTTTGATAATGACCATACAATTATTTTGTATCTAATGTTTTAATAAAAGAAATATTTTAAGCTAGAATTAAGGATACAAGCTCTTGTGGCTTGATTTAATCATGTCCAAAATATATTGTAAAAAAAAATTTGCATATTTCATCATGTCTATCACACAGAAAGAGAAGAACAGCAAAAGATCAACGTTATTTAAAACATGTTTCGTAAGTCTCTTATGTGTGTGGAAAACATTGATCATCTGAACACATTGGAAATCACTTAAGTGACATTTCTTAGCACTTGATACAAAGTCTTCTTATATTCATAGCCTTTCTGCCTAGAAATGTGGCCAGAACAGAGTTTCAGGACTTTGGCCATTTGTGTGACAGTGCAGTTAAAATTGTGGATAAGTTGTATTGCATAAACAATTGTCAAACCTACCCTGGATGTGCAGTCACCTGCACTGACACTCTGCATGTCCAGTGAATTCTGTGTTCCCTGAACCATTGAGATTGACTGTACATGTGGGACAAAGCACACTCCTCTCTCCTGGAAATATAAAATAGTTTTCTTCTTACATGGCTGACTGACCAGTCCTCTAATGTAAACTTTATCAGCTTCTTCACTGCTGCACTTTCCATTGTGGTTTATTATTGCTTCCTAAGGTAAGATTTCACAGATAGGGATATTGTCTCCCAAACAGCTTTCTGGATGCGGCCACTGAAATTTCTTGGGAGGGCCGCAGTTTTAAAGCAGCTGTTTAAGTAATTGTTGCTTGCTGCATTGCTCACTTACCTGGTAACTTTTGTTTTCCTACTTGACAAATGGAGATATTGTGAGAACTTAAATTGCTTAGCACTATTTTGTTACATAATACAGCATTACATGCATATTATCAAAAGCAGATAAGCATGGGGTCTTTTTTCATGCAATGGCAGGAACATATTCACTGAGGGTAATTGGTAGCAAAAGTTCAGTGAGATGTACAACAACCAGTACTTTAGTAATATTGAATGGAAGGACATAGTATTTTGCCTGCTGCCTACACCCTGTTTCCTACAGGAAAAATTCCAAGGAGTATAGAGGAAGGATGTAACAAACTGGAATGGACACAAACTGGAAAAAGTTGTTAAAAAGGTTGATGTATGAGGTGAAAACTGAAGAAAACTTTAGTGTTTCTGTTTAGTGATTTGGGAGTCCACAGAAAAAGAAATAATGTTATTAATCCTTCTGAGGATTAATATTTCATTTTTCATATTATGCTATTTTCCTCCAGGGTTTTTGATATGTCAGTGGCAATGCTAACATCTAAGTATATTGCCATGAATGAACTTGTCTTTGTTATCAGCTTATGACAAAAAAACTTAAGCATTAAAAATATGACTTAGAAAAAGATGTAATCAGTTAACCAGTGACTGTTGGCAGAAGATGAGCAGTCTATGTCTTCTCTTACTGAATGTTTACCAGTGATTTTATATCTATGTATATTATTTTGTATATGTGGTTCTTGTATATACTAAATAAGATCTTTCTGGGTTCTTATTCACAGAAATACACTCTATCAATAATTGTGTGTAAGAAAGAAAGTAACATGTATGTTCCTAAGCTGTTTGGCTCCTATGCTGTTTTGTAGTTTGCTTATCATAATTGTTGCCAGTTAGTGCAACAAGTCAAGAAGCCAGGGAGCTGGTGACCTATTGATCAAATTAAAAAAAGAAAAAAATCAAAAAACAGACTAGTCCAATATCTGCAAAGCACAGTTCAAATTCTAAAGTAAATTTTTTAAAGCAACATTTGAATCCTGAAGTAACAACTTAGTTATGTGACAGAATGAAAACTACAAATTGAGTGGCTGTTTTTAAGTCTCAGCATAAAAGTTGGCAGTTGCCTCATTATTAATAATCTATAGCTGGAAGATTAATTGTCGCTGTTTCTTCTTGTTTTTGAAGTCTTTTTCTAAACATTACTTTTATGTTGGTGTGATCCTTATGAATAGTGGTGTTTCATAGTTGTGGTTAGATCTATTTATTTATTGGGATAAACACTTTAAATGCTGTTGGCATCTTTATTAAAAGTTCTCTTTACAAGTCCAGAAGACAAACTGTCCAATGGTAAACTAATATTTTAAGAATTATATTTTGTTTTATAGGTGCAATGACCAGTTACAGAAATAATTAATTTCTAGGAACTGTAAAAGCAAAAGTTTCATAGCCCTATACAACCCCTCCTAACAGGTTGGTTTTTTTTTTTTTATATACCTAAAGGGGAGAATTATTCAATACAATTTCAGTTCAGCTGTGGGCTTAATGCATCTGTTCAGGAAACCTGTACAATTTCTAGATCTTCTTTATTATCTGTGAAATGTAGACATTATGTTCATAGCATACCTTGAAATCCATGTTTAAGCAGATTTAATAGCCACTCAATATTTCATATGGTGTTTTTCCAACATATTGTTACTTTTTGGGGAATAGGAAATAACATTAATATGGCCAATAGATAATAATTAGATGTCTCCATGTCAGATATTTCCCACAGACTCTTATGAAACCTTATGGATGGCAGCATACTGCAGGAAGAAAAGTTTTCTATCATGAAGAAATTTATAGCAAAAAATTCAGGATTTACTCTACAATTGTACTTTGTCAGTAGTGCTTGGAATCAGTTACAGTGCTCATTTGGTTGCCATTTCCTCATTTGTTCCAACAGATGATTTATTATGAATAATTTTGCTGGAATCAGTAAGATACTTAAAGCTCTGACATCAGACAAATTCTCTGAACCTAATCCTGTCCAGTTGAAAACCAACATAGCATGAATGCAGCGTAGGCGTTCTCACATAGCTCACGTTATTTTCCCTTTGTGGTTATTTCTTGGTTTTGTAGCCAAAAGGGTTCTTAACTGCACATTAAAGATCTATTATCTCATGAAATATATGGCCTCCCATTATACACAATAATCGCTATTTATAAATACTTTGTACTGTAGTCAGTGTGTATCCTACTGTCACACCACTGAAAAGCCAACATTTCCTAATAGTTATGTAGTGGGAGTTGTGGCAACCATTTCTCTCTCTCAACTCTGCGGGAAGTATGGCACTAACAATACAGTTGAGTAGTCTGGTAAATTTTATAAAAGTATGATTTTTAATAGCTTTATCTTGGGGGTGGGT
>JANIJG010003563.1:0-12433 GCA_024611175.1 Megaceryle torquata
AAAGGCAGACACATAAGAAAAAGGAAAACAACAAAACAAATAAACAAACAAACAAACAAAAAACACAAGCAAAAAAACCCAACCCACCGAAAAAAGGGGACGCAGCCCCCGAGAACAGAGGAGCACCCACGTGGGTTCCGCCTTCCTCTTCACCCCATGGGACAAACTGGAGTGTAGAAAGCGGGTTTATTAGCGGAGGGGAGATGATCTTTTGGGGTTCCACCTGTCCCGGATGGGCCCCACGTGCTCAGTACGGATGCCCTGGGGGAACACCCACCTAGAAGCTGCCCACGGGAAAGACCTACCTGGGGGATACCTACGGGGGAACCCTGACCTAGGGGATACCATAAGGTATCCATAACCCATCCAGAGGATATTCCCCTCCCGAGCGAGTGCCCACGAGGGCATCCAGAGAATACCCACGCGGGGCGGCCCCTCGAGGCTGCTCACCGGGAGCACGGGGCTGCAGGCAGCCCGTGGGAAGGGCTGTTACCCGTGGGGGCCGAGGGGCAGGTTTTTGGGGTGGAATCAGTTGGAAAAAGAGAAAGGAGCGGGAGGGGCGGAGGCGGCGGCGCGGAAGCTCCGCACCTGCGGACGGGAAGCAACCCGTGCGGCCGACGGACAGACAGGGAAGATTTAGAGGTGAAGGGATGGCAGATTGTTAGGAAAGTAATAGTAAGGTGTCCCATATACTACAGTTTTATTGTGGGGTAGTAACTACTAGATTTATTTATTGTCGAGGCTATATAATAAAGATAATGACCGCAAACTCAAGATAAATGCTTACGCCCATAGCTGGTCAATTCTTTTTTATTTAAGAGAGTGATCCGGAGAGGTGAAAGTCATCTTCTCTCGACCACAAATATCAGTCTTGGTTTCCACCAGATTATAAGCATGACATGCAAATAAAGGAGCTGCTGCCGGGGGCGGAGGGTTTGGGGTCGGAGGGTTGTGGGGTGCCCCCTCCCTTTACTTTCTCCCTCCTCGAAGCACCCGCAAGAGGAGACCACCGAGATGAAGCAACGGAGGGAAGAGACGCCCCACGGTAGGGGGGGTGGAATAAAAATATCCCCTTCCAAGGCCTTGGGAAAACGCCCCTTGCGAGGGGAAACGCCGCGGGGAGAGGCCCCGGGGTACATCCGCACCCGCTGTCGCCCCCTCGCCCCTGCCCAGGGCGATCGTGTGTCAGCCCCACAATGAGCACTTCTACTGCGGGGCCCTTTGATCCCTGCACGGCCGGGAAGGAAAAAAAAGCCACCTGACAGTGAGCTGTGACAAGGAGAGGAGAGAGGAGGGAGAAAGAAGAGGGGCGGAAAAAATAGGAAGAATAAAGTCATATAATTTCGTGGTTTGAGCGCAAAGTAAAATTATAAGGTTGAAAAGTGCGAACAATCCTCCTCAATATTTTCCAGCACCAGCACTGCTCTCAGCATTAACCAGAATCTTTCTTTCCAGCCGAACGTGAGTTCTCATTTCCCCATCCTTCAGCCGCTCTTCTCAGCAGGACGGGCATCTCCCGGGCATCTCCCGGCCCCGCCAGCCCCGGGCCCTGCGCACATCTCACCCCCCCAACCCCCAGCGGCGGCTACGCCGGCCCCTGCGCACCGCGCAAGCAGCGCGCAACGCCGCGCTTTCTCCTCCCGGCATAGCGACTTGGCTGCCGTGCTTCAAAGGTTGATAACCTAATTGTTTCCAGAGTTGAAAAGTATTTAAGCTATATTAAAGGAACGGGTTTGTCGCTGACTCGCTCTTCTTCTCTTCCAGAGGGTAAATAGGAGCCCCGTTTCTCGAAACACGTCACTAAAAATCGTGCATTTATATAACGTATGCGAAAAATGTAAACAGATTTCGTTTTTGAAAAGGTATGGTAAAGTGGTGGTGATTATGTATAATTAATGCTGAAGGGAAAATGAACATAATAGGTTCCAAAGATTAAGCCATCTGTAACTACCAGGGGAACTTTTAAAGTTTGGTGTGGGATATTTTTTTCTCTTTCTTTCTTGCTTTCTTGCTTTCTTGCTTTCTTTCTTATTTTTTAAAATTTTTCTTTTTTTTTTTTTCTTCTTCTTCTATATCTATTTCCTTTCACTAAAGATTTTTAGATATAAAAAATCAAGTTGATGTTTGCTTATCTGAAGTATTCTGATTAGCGAAACAAATCCCTAAAAGGTTTCAGCAATTCTCAATCTACACTTTGAAGATCATCTAATATAAAAACTAATTGAATGGTAATTTTCAAGCATTATTAATGCTTATGGCACTCAATTTAGTTAGGTGCTGGCTTTCCATTTTTGATTACACCATAAGGAATTTATTTTACTAAGAAATATAAAGAGAAAATATAGGTATTCCCACATTTTTGGGGTTTTTTTGTTTGTTTGTTTGTTTGGTTTGGTTTGTTTTGTTTCCTCTGGCTTGTATTTATTATAATCTACTCAATCTATTTAAGTTTCTAGGTAATGCATAATCACTGAAGCAATTTTTTTTTTTTTTTTTCCTAGCGAAATGTTTGCAAGAGTAGAACCAGACTTTGAAGATGTAGGTCTTGCTTCTCTGTATGTGATACTTAACACAAGCGACCATATATTTAAATATATTTTTCCTACTGTCTCGGATGGAGTTCACATAAGTCAGCTCAGTAAATTTAACATTTACAAAGGTAGGAAGGGATCTAGTTCTAGCAGTGATAATAGATGTTGAGATGTGTGAGCTGTAACTTCTGTAGAATGTTTGATAACGGTAACTCTTAAGGTGTGAAGGTAGAGCTGTTAAACATCATGTGTCAACGGACCAGTCATCTGAACAGTGGTTTGCTGGACTGGTGGCTAGAGAAAATAAATGCATTTGCATAGAAAGAAGAATTAAAGCTAGCAGCAGCAGCAACTTAAAATGCTCTGTTAACTCTTGCATCCATTTGAAAGGGAGAAATTAATCTGCTCCTCTCAGTCCTAACTTTACATGTGGTTCTGCTACATTTCTGTCTGTTTGGGTTTGTGGGGGATGTTTTCTTATCCAGGAGGGAAGAACAGATACCTCCGATGGGGAATTCACCAGCTGGCAGTTCAAGACCACATTTAGGTTGTCACTCCCACTCCTCAATTATTGTGTCTAGCTTGGAGAAGCACATTTTTAAGCTACAGAACTCCTTTTTGAAATCCACCACACTGCAGAGGTTTATATACGGCTTAACCCCTTCAATTTAATTCCCAGACTCTTTCTTAAATGCAGAGGCTAAACAGCTGAGCTTCAGCTTAGCATTTCTGGCAAACCTAGGTGAAGATGCTGAAGACCCTAGAGCAATAAAGGGGCTTACTCCTGAGGGGCTAATCTAGTTTACTCCCTGGAGCTGCTTTTGTGCTGCTTGCTCCTTAGTCTACCTGGAGGAGGATGAGCTGATGGCGGCTCTCAGCCCAGTGACTCACCCAATAACTTTTCCTGAATGACATTCATGTTTCACAGAGATCAAAGTGAGTGCTTGGACAAATGTACATATGGGAAGGGGGTGGAGGAGAACAAGGCTCAGATGGGGATTGTAATCTCAGAAGCTTACTTTTTGGGGATGAAAGGGGTTGTAAGGCCCAGTGCAAGTTGAATACTTGTAGAAGCTGTGTCTTTTTGAGCTATAAAAATGTTTGCTACTGAAATGCTCAACTATTTCATGATGATGGCACGAGGGCAGCATATGCAGGTGTGGTGATCCCTGGCACTGGACAGCCATGATGGATTTATCTGGCTCCTGCATGCTTCCAGATAACTCACACAACACCAGAAACATAAACTTCAGCTAGAGGCTGTTTCCCAAGCAAAACCTCTTGCATACATCCCTCTTCCCAGTTTGTCTCAGTCTTTTACCAATTAACAACATACTTCAATTTTCAGTGCCTTTTGATGTGCTAATCATCACCCAGACCGATGCAGCCACCTTACTCTTGCAGGGTTCTTAATGTGTCCAAGAACAAGCTGAACCAAAAGTTAAAAGGATTTAATCTTCCAAGGGCACCTTGGGGTGATGCAGAGCTGGGGTGGGCAGCGCCGCCTGATGGGAAGTCAAACTGCCTTGGGGTGCCTCAGTTTCCCCATTGATGGAACATGCTTGGTGGCTTGCTTTCTTTCCCTTGGCTTGTTCAGGTGAGTTGCTGCCCAGGGTTTGAGTTGCCACCACTGGCTGCTGGGAGCATCAAACTGGTGATGAAAAAAGCACGCCTAGTTTCTCTTAAAATGCTGCTTTCTCAGTCTCTGTGAATGGGAATTTCACCTCCCTTCCTAGGCGCTTCATATGGTTGGGGTTTTTTTGGGTGATGCATGGCAACAAAGCTGGCCTGATGGAGTGATGGAGTTCCCACACAGCCTTGGGTCCCAGAATGGGTGTGGTACTCAGCATTTATTTGCTGTAAGACCTATCCAGACTACAGCAGAAATGGAAACCATCATCTAATTTCTCTTTCCTAGATGGATTGCTCTTTTTTTTTTTTTTTTTCCCCTTATCTTAAAATCCCTTTGCCCAGAGCAGAATTAACAACAGGGCTTATTAACGAAGGGATCAGCAACATCTTCCCTGATGGTATTAAAACCTCCTACCTGGCAAATTAGTCCTCCTGCTAACCTCCTCCTCCTCTTACAGAATGTTTTCTTTATTGGAACTTGTTAGCGGTTTGTTACTTGCACTGATGCTGTCAGTAATTAGAGAGATGCTGAGGAGGCAGAGCCCAAGTTTGGCCCCAGGTTTAGCTTTCTGCTGAGTTTGAGGAGTAGCCTGGCCGCTGAATCAGAGCCAGGATTTGCATTTCAATAGGGTAATGCTGAATGAGAGGGAGTGCTTGTTGTGGGATTTTTGCCCAAACCAGCTCTATTCCCACATCTGTGTACCCACCTATACCAGAAGGGGGTACGAGCCAAAATTGAAAGGTAAGGTGTCTGCTCCATTTTAATACATCTACCCTTGAGCCTCTCTTGAGCCTGGTAGCTGTGCCTTGAGAGGTGACTGACCTGTCCTCTGGTGCCATCATGCTCATCTGGTGGAGGGCACTGTTCAATGGCAGCTGGAGGACATAAGGGATCTCCTCTCCTCAGCTGGCCAGTTCCAAGCCTCCGTGTTCCCTCAGGCAGCTGGTGGTAGTGGTCTTTGCCTTTGGGATTGTGGAGAGGGAGTGACCAAAATGTGCAGTTTAGACCTATGATAGGAAAACTTTTTTTCTATCATTGCCATGTATCTGCTACTTGATGGCTGCCTAAGGCCAGAGTTATGGTGCTTTACCAAATCTCTCTGCCAAGCAGAGCCATGCGACTGCTGTAGGCATCCATTGGTACAGGAGCCACCAGGTGCTGAGCCTGCTGAGATGGAGGGTGTCTGGCAAGCATGTTTTTTACACCAGGAAAAAACAGATAGCGATGGCTCCTTTTGGAGCAGAAGAAGGACCCTCTAGATCCATGGAGGTGGTAGCTTGAAGCTCTGCAACACATTCTTTGCAGAGAGCCATTGTCTTGAAAGAGTTGCTGGACGTGGTGGGAACAGCTGAGATGGAGAACTTTGTCCTGGGGAGGAAGAAGTAGCACTTTTAACCTCCCTGTTCCCAAGCCTGGCAGGGACTGCTATGCTGTGGCTTTCCTCCCAGCTTCCTTCCCCTTGCCCCAGCCACAAGCCCTGGGGGCTAGGCTGGAGGGACATCTTATCTTGTTTATATAATGCAAGTGGTGGAGGGTTGGCCCTCTTCCTTCGAAAAATATTCTCACGAGGGGGGCACACCCCCTCTGTAAGAGGCAGAGCAGTTACAGCTCAGGCTGGCCTCTTTCTTTCTGGGGGGGAGGTGACAAAAAGAGAAAATTGGCACAGAAGAAAACAGTGAGTTGTAACTCTTGGACACTTGACTCTAACTGGGAAGGATGGCTGTGTGTGCAGGAATGGCTCAGCAGCACCTTGCAGCTGGGAGCTCTTGCCTGCCCTTAGGACTGTCACCCTATTTTTTTCCCATCAAGAGGGCTAGGAAACTCTTGCAATGAAGAAACTGAGGACAGAGGGAGAGAGAGAAATAACTGGGTTTTTAAATTACTTTTAGCAGGCCTTTTTCAGCATCCCAGTCGATGTAGTCAGCCAAAGGACCTTTGTATTAGAACAAAGCAAGGTCCTTAGCCCCTGTCACTGTCGAAGCAGTGTATGCTCACCTCTGATCAAAGAGGACTAGACACAACATCATCAGTTCTAGCACACATCTCGCTCAGAAAAGCTCTGGCCAGGCAGGTGAGACAGAGTAATGTGCCATAAAACCACCTCCTTGGAAGTGCAGGCTGCAGCCTTGCAATGGACATGACTTCAGTCTGCTTCAGACAGGCTTTTTACAGCTTGACATCGCTGCAGCCTGCCCCACCAACCTTCCTTCTCTCAGCCACACTAGCCCCTAGGTAGGCAAATTGTGAGGCTGATAGTCAATGATTTTTAGTGCATTTCTCGATTAAAACCATCGTGGCTTCTGCTTTTTGAAGTCCCAGCCACTCTGCTGAAACACAGTGTAAAAAAAAAAAAATTAAAATATTGATCTATCTAACCATAGGAATTCTTATGCATCTACATGTCTGCTTCATTTTGAAGGCCACCAAAGCTTTTCAAGTCCATGTCACTAAAGTGTGATATCTGCTGAGCAAGGGAAGTACAAGCTTTTAGCACAGGTGCTTAAGAGTTGTTGCTTGAGCAGTTTGTCGTTCTTTGCCACCCTTTAGGATTAAATACAACTCAGTAGTTATAATAAGAAAAGCCATTCAACAACAGTAGTAAAATTAAGTTATAAGAGTATTTAATAATAATACCTTTCCTTTGTTTTTACTTCTTGAAACTATCTTTATGAACTAATTTTTTTTTATGCAAGCAGCAAGCAAATTATTCAGTGTCAATAAGCAATATTTTCTCCCCTGCAAAACAGGGAACGCTGAAATACACAGCAACTGAGATGAGCTTTCCAGGGAAGGGCTCTGACACTGATCTTCATATTCTCCAGGTAGAGAGACCCTTGTCAGCTCAAGTCCCAGTTTCAGAAGCAATGAATATGTAGCCTAAGATTTTTCGATGTGTATATCCAAGTTGAAATACCATGCTTCAGATTTTGCTCGGGGAATTCCTCTTAGACCAGAGCAAAGAGAAACTCGGTGAAAGATTTGCTTTCTAAAGCAGGTTGACCTGACAAGTACATGAGAGGGTGAACTGTGCAATTCAGAATACAGAAATCTCTGATTTATTAAAGCTCTCCAAGGCCTACGATCCTTAATAAAAGTGGGCTCGATTAAGGCTGCACTTTTCTGCAGCTAAAAATCAGGGAATTTGTATGTTGGTTACTATCCAGAGCCTATGAGTGCCTGTTTATTGCTGTACAGAGAGAAATTTAGCAGGAAATTTAAAGCGGTCCCCTGAAATAAGGAGGTAACCCCAAATTACCCCCAGTGTAGAGGAGACCTGGACTTGGTTTGTTCCTTTTATTTTCACATGGGCATGGTGGATGCATGATAAATATGTGCAAGTATGAACAGCTAATAGTTGCAAGAAGACATTTAGCATTCCTTACAAAGATTGTTTTCTTAATACTTACTGTCTCCTCTCTTTCTCATCCTTGCCGCTCTCTTAGGCTCAGTTATGACTGGGGGTGTAAAATCCCACACAAAATGAGGAGATGTGTAAGAAACAACTTGTAACTGAAACTGCTCCCTCTCTTACAGTATCCATAATCAAAGAAGGTTGGTATTAACTTTATGGCTAAATGCAAAAAGGCCTTCGAAGGAGCTGAATGGAGCTGTTTGTTTTCCCTTTTGGAGTCCTGTTCCTCCAAGGCATGCTGTCATGCTCGCTGGACCTGAGTTTTATAGGTTGGACTGGAGCCTTTGACAAAACTGAATTTACGTTAAATGACTGAAATTAGATACTTATAACCCAAAGTAACAGCCTAGGGGCTCTCTTGTGTATTAGCCTTCACTCTCAGTCCTTTGCTTTGTAATGTCAATGGAATAATTTGTTAAGAAAGTAGAAATATAAAGCAATAATTCTGAAGCCAAGAAAGAGCATGGACTTACCCTGTATTTTGCCAGCACTTGTTATCTTCATACCTAATATGACAGTGCCTCTCCCAGAGGTAGCTACTTCAGAGCATGTTTTTGTCAATTTTCTGCTTTTGAAATTATGATTCAAATATTATTTTGTTCATTAAATGAAACCACCATATTTCTTCTCTCCCAATGACGCAAGGCATCTGTAGTGTGGATGGGTATTCAGGCTGGAGAGCAGAAGAGAGATTTCTTCCTACCCATGGGGAATGCTTGGATGCTCACTTTCCAACCCATTTTTTTTTCCATAAAATTAAGGTATCTAGATCTCCTGTCAGTGTTCAACAAATCCTTCCCAGCAACCTCATCACATGCCATGCTCTTCCAAATCTCTGGGTCAGATATTTCAACTGGTCTAAACCAGAGCAGTTTTATTGGCTTTAGAGCCAGTTTATATTTACTGAGGATATGGCCCTTTGTATTTCTAGCTTGGCAAGGTAAATAGCTTCCAAATGACCCAAGTTTTCAATCACTTGCTCATAGCATTGTGTATGTCATATACACCTATAAATGAGCGTGAGTTCATGTTGTTTGGTTGGTTTTTTCCCTATATACCTGCATGAACATGCACCCACAGAGACTAAACCAAACATGAAATGTGTTGGGTTGGATGGATGGATATTGTAAAAATTACAAGACAAATCTTTAAACATATGGAAAATATTGAGACTGGCTTTCCAACTGAGCTGTTCCTCTACTATTAATGAAGCATTTTCTTGGGTGGCAGTGCACCCTGTGCCTCTTTCTAATCCATTGAAAGTAGAAAGGCCCCGCTAAGGTGCTCACTAAAACCACCAATGCTGTTCAAATGGTTCAACAGAAACCCATGAAATTTATACCACAATTAGGTTTTGATGGATTTAGACTACTTAACAGCAATTGTCCGTCATCCTACATTTGAGCAATCCCATCCTATCCATCATGTTTCCTGATGTGCTGCTTCAGGAAGCCCTACCTGCATTTCTCTCTGTATCTCTACAGAAGCATTTAAGGATTTCAGAAGGATTATTATGAACAGATTACCCAAGAGTGGCTTTCACATAAGGGTATTTATTTGCCGTCTCACTGGTTTACACACAGGCTGTGCTCCAGCCTGTAATCCAGGCTATGCACTTCATGCTGTTAAACAAATGGATTTGCTACAGGATGCAGAAACAAGGAACTGCACAGTTTGAAAGAGAAATGCTACCTTGAAACCTCTTTTTGTAGGGTGCTGTTTGGCCTGACGGTGTCTTGGCAGGTGATGAGGTTGTTGCAGCTTGCCTGTCAGTTTTATAAGAGTAATGACTTTTGGCTTATGAGACCGTACTTGAGGCATGTAAAGAAGTTGTAAATGTTTTTTAAAGTGGTAGAGCTGAGCAGATCAGATGTCTTCGTAGTACTTACATTCTCTGCAGTAGGACTTGTAACCTACTTTTACAAAGGGTAAAAAACCATAATTACTGCCGTTGCTGCATAGTGGGATTTATACATGCCTTAGTGTTAATTGGAGATTATCACATCAGGGCTCTTGCATCACTAATAGAACAAACCCCTAAATCACAAAACATGTAATCGTTGCCAGTTGAAAGGCTTTCTTCTCCTTGTGCTTGCATTGTGGAGCATTATAAAATATAAAAATCCAGGGCTGTCCCTGAGGACAGGCTCAGGCACTGACACTGAGGTGGGATGGGGGGAATGGTTGGTGATGGACATTATCAACATGTTGGAAGGAGAAGGGTGGAAAAATATAGTCTGTGATGGAAACCATCCTTTACCTTTTTCACGTAATTCCCCTTGTCAGAAAGCGGGCGCTGGCTCTGTGTCCCACCAGTGCTGGGGCAACAGCTGCTTGCTTCTCCAAAGCAACAGCTCAGTGTTTTCTGCCTCCCAAGGAGCAGAGGAAAGTGTTGCCCATGGCTTCGCTTTCCCCCTCCTCATCCCATGTCTTCCTGCACAACATGTTGCAGCCTCCCCGGAGGTGAGAAGGTACCAGCCCAGCCCAGCCCTGGCTGCAGAAATGGGGGGAGTATCTCTCACCCCTTATGGTGCATCTATGAAACCTTGTGGTAGTGGCTGGGCAACAAGGGGCTGTGCTTCATTTGCTCTAGAAAGGGACTTCCTAGACTGCTATGGAAATGCAATTTTATTTACCTGCCCTTCCTGAGCTGGCTCAAATATTTATTGCCCAAGATACTTCCTCCAAAGTCCAGTTTTAAAGCTTATCTTTTTGTTAAAATACAGCTCCATAGGCCAAATTTAGCACTAAGGAGGCATCATGTGGATCATATGGAAGGATGGGAATAAAATTAATTAATGCATGGATTACAATGACCTATAAATGTCATTGTTTCATCTCAAAGATATATTGGTACTGTAATTTTTAGTTAACTCTTTCAAAGGACCACATGTGAGCACCACTGTATGGATACGGAAATTATTTATACAGCATGTTAAGGGGACATTAAAGCACTTCATAGCATGTGGTAGGCCTCTCAGTGAGGCGAAAGACACAGATCAGCTATCCAGCTGTGGCGTGCTGCTTTGGTTGTGCCAAAGCCACCAGATGATGTAGCTTTCCTGACTCTAAAATAAATGTTAGCCACGTTCCAGAAGGGGCTATACACTCAGCCTTGGTTGGAGGGATCCCCGTCTTTATATCCACGGGGGGGACAAGGGCAGAAGTTTAGTTTTTTGACTTTTTTTTACTGCCTTTTTTTTTTTTTTTAATATGTCCTGGCTATATTTATTTTCTGCTCCAGGGTTGTTTGCCCCATGTCAGGTAGGCACCAGGCTTCGCACAGCTGCTTTGTACAGGAAATCCAGCATCTCCCAGAGATCAATGACTTAAGGTTGCTGCCAGCTTCAGTGATTGTAGTGGTTAGGAAACTCTTTGTAGCTGTAATTCCTCTGCCAAATATCAATAATAAAAAAAAAAAAAAGTAAGCATCTATCCTGTATGGGCTCCAGCTCCCCAGGGAGGTGGCCAGATCCTCTGCCCTCCTGTTGTGCTTCTTCCAGCCTGCAGTACCAACACCACTTCCCCAACTCATGCCATGGAAGTGAGCACTTGGTTGAGAATATATATACACACACATACACACACACAAATTGTATGTATATATGAAATATAGATGCAAATTTTATCTGATACTTATATGCAATGTATATATGTAAAGTAAAATATCTATATATGCATAAAAAGAAGGCAAATGTGGATTGGAGCCCTGCTGGGACATAGGTGTATATACGCCTTCTGTTACAGAAAACAGTGACCGTGAGCTATGGCAGCAATCCAGAGAAGCCTCCTGGTAACATCATAAACTAGCTGAGCTTTGCCCTCTGGGTTTATGATGATGTCATCAGAACGCCTTGATGGAGAGCATCTTTGACCTTGCAATTCACACTTGATCATCATTTATTTGATAATCCTATATTCTGGGTGACACTGCTAACTGGTTTGTAGGCTGAATCCAGAGTGGTGCATGTGGTCCAGCACTGCCTTTCCCTTCATGAAGCCTCAGCAGGGGCTAGGAGGCAGAGCCTGTATTTTTGGTACAAACCCGATTACGAGTTTGATTAATGGTTTGGTTCAATGTGTAACTTCACGTGTGCCTAAATGGCTCAGGAGGTGTTCTTCAGAGGGAGAGTGATTTTTGAGGATACTGGGATATTGGTGGCCTAAGCGGTGCACGTAGAGGATGGACATAGAAGATTGCAGTCAGGTTCTGACCCTCAAACCCAATGAGGTCTTAAAACCTAAGGGAAATTTCAGGTGCCTAAAAAAAATCACTCAAAAATACAGCAGTAGGGCTGTGGAGCCCATCATGGCTTTTGAAAACTTGGCTGTTGGACACTGGGACCCCAATCATATCAGCCTTTTGGAAAATCATATGCAATGCATATTCCAGCCAGCCTGTGCTGACATTAAACTGCCTGCTCAGCATACAGATGATCATGACCATGGTTAGAGGAAAAAAACTTGAATGATATTTACTAGAACAGCCATGAACTGAGGTTGGGTAACGTGTTCAGTGGGATAAAAAAAAAAAGACAGCAGGACAGTTTATATTCAATTTTAAATGTATTTGACATTGTGATTTTTCTTCTTTTGGATTTACATGCTGGAGAAGATTGTAATGCAACAACATTGCTGCTGTGAGTACCCTTTGGCTGGCACCTTTGCTTTTAAAACTATGTGGTCAGATTGATTTTTGTTGAAGTTTGCAAAAATTCTAAACAAGATGGGGATGTATGCAAAGTGATCTGACTGTCCCAAGGGTAGCAGTAAACCAGAACCTGGAGTTGGTGCAGGGATTTCAAAACAAAGCAAGTTTTGGGTTGTCTATTACTCGCATAGCAAAAAAAAAAAAAA
>JANIJG010003563.1:25020-41575 GCA_024611175.1 Megaceryle torquata
AAATTTTTTTCGTGGAAAGTCTGTGGCGGTGCCTCCCCCCTTTCCTTGTTTTCTTTTGGTTGTTTTTATATTTTTCCTTTGTTCCCCGCCTCCCCCCCCCCCCCCCCCCCCCCAAGCAGGTTATATTACTAGTTTAGAGTATGCCAGCTCTTTAAAAAATAAAACAAAAGAAACAAAAGACCTTCATCTGTCCTCCAGAAGTTCTCAGATCAACCCCTGAGAGATGGCCACAGCTAGTTCCTTAGTTACTATCAGATGATGTTCATCAAGTCCATCTGAGCTGGAAGCATCTAGTTTAAGTTCTCTGTGAGCTTGTCCCACTTCAGGGTGGGAGTTCATCTCAAGTTATGCTTGATCTGAACAAGGACTGCTACAAAACAGGTTGAAAGCAAATCAACCTGGAGAAAGCAGGGGATTAATCAGATTTTCACCTCTCCCCCTTCCTGTGTGGTGCTATTTTTCTGGCTCTGCAGAAATCCTGCTGGACAGGAGAACTCTAAGTAAGAAGGTAAGTATGTGACTTTATTTTCTGTCACTCTCTGCCAGAGACTATGGTCTCGGGTATCTAAATGTCATGCTGGATATCAGTGTAAGTGAAAAGAAACTTGGTGCCTGTGGTAAGGCAGGTCTAAGTCCTCCTCCCTGAATAGCTGAACACTGGGACTGAGGGACATGATTGCTCCCAGTTGCTGACAATAAAAGATCCCTTTGTCTGCAACCCTGACCCTGATCCTTACTATATGTATCTTATCTTGCAGTCCTGCCAGGGCTAAGCTTGCAAATTCGACCCTAAGACAGTGCAATGTTGCTACTGAAGAGTAAGGCACTGTGGAGCTTCTGTTCTCTGTGACCTGTCGCTTCTTTTCACCTCTAGTAGACCATTTCTATGGCCTTTCTCTTCCCTTTCATGGCGGGTAGGAATCTGGGGTCTTGCTGCCTTAAGCTCAGGGACGCCAGTATCCAAGAGATATTGCCACCACTTCTAGGGTTTTGATGCTATCTTTGCTGCCCCAAACCAATACCTACATGCCCTACACCTTATAGGACTGCTCTCCTAGCTGTTCTCCCTTTCCCAAGGGTAGGAAAGCATGTCCAAGGCAGAGGAGGTCTGGGAACCAGGCTCTTCCCTGGGTTGTGAGCATAAACCTTCTCCCAGCTCTTGGGAGAGAGTTATTGATGCTTAAAGGGCTTGCTTTGGTTGCCAGCATCCCTCATTGTTCCCATGTTACCTCTGGGGGTTTCTTTGTGTTGGTGTAATTTGTGTTTTTGTTTCAGAGAAAGCAACTTTCCATTTATCTTTAGGAATTTTCCGTTAAGTTGATGTGAACTGGAATATCAGCATTTCAGAGAGATGACATAGAAAAATATGGGCTTATCCCTTGGATAATGGAAAAAAACAAAAGCTCACAACATCCATAGACCTTTGTGTTTATGTTTCCCGTTAGGTGCAGGCATATAGTTTTATTTCTCCTTGTGATGTATGTACCAATGCACAACAAAGGAATGTAAATCACTCATGTACAAAATGGTCCTTGCTACTTAAGCAAGCTCTTCATAGCATGCAAAAATTCAGCTGTTCTCCATTACAGATATTACGATAGTAATCAGCAATTTAAAACTCTTTCAATAATTGTTAGTCCAAAAGGTTTTGTTTATTTGTTTACTGGCATTGAATGATGGTTATTATCGGCTTTGAATGACATTGAGAATTCATTTTGCAGCTCTGTCTGTTTTCTAATATTTGGGGATGTCCTTGTTAGGATGTTTTTCAATGCAATTTTACTCATAGCAATTCCAAAGCACGCGCGTGCTGTATGTGATCAATTAATTACCACTTGTAAACAAAATTTTTCTTAACATGTGGAAACGTGGGCAGCAAATATGCCTTAAAATGTCTTTGTCAGGAAACGACCTCCCAATGTGTTTTAAAATATGTAAATAGGTTTGTGCTCTATAATGAAGCATTGCTGTGTGGTTCATTTAAAGAAAGACTGTGGAAGGGATGTAGTGACTAGCACTTTGCATAACTTAATAACAGGGATGATGGCTGTGTGCTGTAGCTTTGATCCTCCTAAATTCAGGGACTTGTGGTAGTGGATGTGATAGATACTGTCTTGAGTTTTCTGGTGGTTACTTAGGGCTGGAAGTGCAGCAGGTGCTCAGAAGGAAATACAGGATGACTAAAGGAGAAGATGAAAGAAAACTCTAGGCAAATTAAATTACTTTGTTTGCTGATAGAAATTCAAGACTTTTTTTTTTTTTTTTTAAACTGGTCCAAGTGACTTTGGAACAAAATTCACACGAGAGTGGAAGCTAAGCATCAGACAACTTCAGGTGCTTCTGTCTCTCCCAGGAGTTTACTAGGTGCTACTTCTGCTATGCTTTGCATAATGTCTACATAGTCCTTTTTTTTTTTTTTTTTTTTCTTGAGAAAGTAGCCACTGAAGTGGAATAAACCAGCTTAAAGTGGGAGGTGAGTGCTGGGGTTAAGGTGAAGTGTTGCTTGGGAGAGATTAGATTATCCCCTCTCTGTCCATCACGGGATTTTTTCTGTTTGTTTGTTTGCTTCATCTTCCAAAACATCTGGTGCTAGACTTTTTCAAGATAGCATGATCTGCAGGTTGGATCCTGTGTGGCCTTGTCTGTCGGGGAGAAAGGGCATTTGGATAAGTTAAGTAACTGGGAGTTGCAGAAAGGGCTGGTTTTGAAGGGAGTTTTCAGCTGAAGATGGATGAGCTTTGTGGACCCGTTCCCCCTGTTACCTGATTTCTTTACAACATGCTGGCAGTTGTCTTTGCTGGGCTCTTGCTGCGAGACAGTCAGCACCACACTCAGGGCACTGCAGGAAAAATAAACTCATTCAGACCAAGCAAAACACTTGGAAAAACATGCAGGTTGTTTTGTCTTTTGTGGTGGTGGTTATTTTGTTGTTGTTGTTATTTGTTTGTTTCTGTGGGTCCTGAGTTTTGCTGCTTCTTAAAGCTTTTCATGCAAAGATCTTTTTTTGTGAAAGTCGTCAGCCTTTGCACAAGATTTTGGCAATTTTCTTCTGACACTACTATCATACAGGAGGAGAGAGGAAAGGACTGATGACAGGAGCCCACTAATTAAAATTAGATAGTGTTTTAATTTTGGTCACTGTCTTGAAGCCATAGCAATAGCCTTGATCATTTTCTTCCTTCCCCACCTGATTCAAACAAGAGATGTCAGGTTCTTCCCTGTGCTGCACCACCATGCAAAGCATTGAAAAGGACGTCTCCAGAGATCTGGTTACGCTTTCTGGGTTGTCCAGGCAGATTGATACCATCTGGAAGTCTGGCTGGGGAGAGGATTTGAAATCTGGACCCTCATACTGGCTTTTTAGTCTTCCATTTTTCTAAAGTAGCTTTTCAGTGGGAGTAAATGACTTTAATTGTATTGAAGGAGCTTGACTAATTCACACCAGCTGAGGGACTGGCCCCTGAGGTCTGGGCTGGCCGGTTCTTTGTGTCACTTAAAAAAAAAATTTAAAAAAAAAATCCAACTTTTTGAATAATAGTGTAGAAATGGAAGTCCTTTGCTGCTTTGTGTTTGGTTTAAGATGCAGCAACACCTTCTGGGAAGATTTGTTTATTTCCATGGTGGCTCTGGCCAAAAAGATGTTTCCACTTATAGAAATGGGCATTGTTTGCCCCCTTCCACTTCCATCCAGGAAAGGGATGGTGGGCTGAGGCTCTGGTAGCATGTCTGATAGTCCTTGCTGAGAAGGGCCAAAACATTTTACACCTTTGTAGCAATAGAATGAACAGGAGGTAAATACAACTATCCTGCTACTGCTTCTGGGGTGGTGCTAAGATGCCAGGTTGTGGTCTGGTCTGGCTCCTCACTTATTCGATTGCACAGGGTCTGCTTGGTAGGCATAAGATCCCAAGCTGGGGGTGTTGAGGTTGGAAAGCACCCCTGCCTCTCTGATGTCCCAGCATGGTATGGGTGCAGCCTGTGTGTTTCATTCCTATTGAAAACTCCTGGAAATGGGCTTCTCTGCATTAGGGTACAGTGAAGTCCTAGGCTTCTGAGCCTATATAGAGTAACCTTAGTCTTTCTGTGATTCAGCCGAACAAAGCATAGAAATCTTTGCATGTTTTCTTTTGTGTAGCTGAATATACAACATATCTTTGTTTGTTTGTTTGTTTGTTTGTTCACTTTAAAGTAGCCAGAGGAAAGAATATTGCAGTTTGGGTGTCAATACTGAACCGCATTTTTGCTTTGGTCCTTTTTTTTTTTTTTTTTTTTTAATTAATATTCTGCTTTAGCTGCATAGTCTTTTAAAGGAAGAAGGGAAGAAGGAAAATATCCTGCTTCTCTGTCTCAGATGGTATTAAATGATCTTGCTGTGAAAGGAGCTAGTTCTAGGTAGCAGCTCTGAACATTTATTTTTAAAGTCCCCTTCTGTTTGTTCTTAAGGCTAAAGGAATAAAAAAAAAGATAAATGTATACAAATAGGGGAGTAAGAGAGGAAAGAAAATAAAAAGGGGAAAACAAGAAAACATAACTTCTTATGCTTAAAGCTGACATGCTGGAAAACTATTCTACAATGTTTTGTGGGCTTTGAGGGAATCATACCAGATGCTCAGAGCATGTAAACCTTGCTCCATTGTACCACTCTATACCTGGCCTGTTGTCTTAACTTGCCTCCAATGAAGGACTTGCAAGAGAGGATTTTTCCATGGTTGAACAAGCCTGACCTTCATTAAGCAGGACATGGAAGGTAGAAGAGACAGAGTAACTATTAATAGGAATTGAGGTTTACATCTTGGGTGTTGCTGAGGAATTCAGCCTAACATGATAATCCCTACATCCTTACCTGGAGCAGAGCTGCACTGACAGACATGCTTCATGTTTTCCTCCCATCAGGTGGCTGGGTTGGCCATCTATTCATATCTGCAGGCAATGTAATAAGGAAAGCCTGAGGAACAGCAGCAGAGATGGCCAGAATGCTCTGCAAAATTACTTGTCATCTACTGAAGCCTTTGAGCTGTAAAGGGCCTCCTGTCAAAGCAATCCACTAAAAGCATGGAAACCTTGTTCCTGCAGAGATAGTCACCAAAAGCAAATATATGTTCATCCTAGATGTGGGCTTGTTCGTGGTTATCTTTGTGCCAGCTTGGGCTGGGAGACCATGCAGTTGTCTGGTGGTGAAGATGAGACTCTCCTCTGTGTTTCTCATTGCTGCCATTTGTATTTGCTCATATACAGGCAACATCCACCTTGATGTGGCTAAGATGGTCCTCTGACCTCACCCTACATTTCTGAATAACCATGACATGTCTTCCAGTTGAAGCCCATCAAGTTGTCATTACTTACTTGGGTTTATTTTTGCAGCCCATTTTTACCTAGGATGTATGTGTGCTGAGGCATCTGCCTGCTGCCTTTTGCCTGCTTAGGACAAGGAAAGACGTCATTGTGAACTTCAGTACGGTGGTTCCTCTACATAAATATTTTTATAAAGCTCACAAGAGTCCTTTGGGGTTAGGAATTATTTGTCCCGCCAATTCTAATACCAATAAATGCTAATAAAGAGCTTGTAGCTGGCATCATATGCCAAAGCACTATGCATTCATTAGGAATCACCTATGCAAGTGCAAGGCCAGCCAAAATAATCTCCTAATCAGCTACAAAAAGTCTACAGTACTTGTCAGGAGCTCAGTGTGGGGCAATAGCATTGAGAGTTGTGGTTTCTGGCTGAGGCACTAAATCTGTTGCATGTGGAGACAAGCCAGAGTGAGAAAGTCCTCACTGGGACCCAATCTTTCCCATGTCTAGGGTAAAAAAGGGGTGTTTGAATTAAGGACAGTAAGTCCTCAGTTGGTGTTTTGGGTTTATCACTGTTATGTATGTCAGAAGTCTGCATTTTTGTGGGGTCACATCTGTGACTATTTTCCAAAATACCTGTTTCCTCTGGTATGCCAGAAGTCTCCCTGGCTGTCACTTCTTATATGAGTTTAAAGGCACATGTGATTTGGCATGCATGAGGCTGCAAAAGGGCTATCTCAAGGTGGTTTTTTTGTTCGTTTGTTTTGTTTTGTGGGGTTTTTGTTGTTGTTTTGGTGTTTTGTGTTTTCATTTGTTTGTTTGTGTTTGTGTGGGTTTGTTTTTAAATCCAAAGGTGATCTTCATACCACGCATGAGGTTTTCCCATGTGAAGAAAATCCTGACCTCACCTGTTGAAGTTGCTTTATGGCTTCTGACTGGTAGTGCAGAGAGGAACAAGCCACTCTATCTTCCATCTTCCACCTAAGTTAGTATTAAAACTTTATTTGATCTGTCTGGTGCTTCAGGACTTCAAAGACCCCTTTGGCCTACGATCATTCATGAGTAAGTATGTCATCTTTCTGTGCACTTAAATGGAAAAAGAGTTGAAGTGTCTCCAAATAATATATTTTTTGACTGAGGCTGGAAAGCTTAAATGGTTTATTTTCAGGCAGCTTTTAATAGGGACTGAAATCGGAAAATATCAGAGTATGGCTCCCGAAGTGCATTCTGTAAGCAAAGGGAAACATTAATTTTTTCCTAAATACCGAATTACCAAGCTTGCTATGATGGTTAATTGAGAAATCTCTTCCCTGAGGTTGTTCCATCTTAGAGTGATGGTTATAGGGGTTAAATCTGCACTGAGTGGCTATGTTTGTTCCTGTCCCAAGGTAGCACAGAATTCCATGAAATGTGCCTTATCGCAGAGTGTGCCAGGTAGCAGGGGAGGTTGGCTTGTGTTTCAGTGCCTCCAAAGCAATGCTCCTTAAGGTTGGCAGAAGCCCTAGCCCTTTGAACATGGAGTGACCAAGTTGTGGTTCAGACTCGGAATAAGGTCTATGTCTTGCAGCCCCCTTCTACTTTTTTTTTTTTTTTTTTCCCTTGGATGTGTGCTTGGGAGCTCATGGACTAGTAGGATTTATCTATCTGTCTTCAGCTTTCTTCCCAGGGCTTTTTTGAAAATGGTGCCATCGGATGTATGTTGGGAGCTCCATTTTGGTGATGCTTTAGGTGTGAGCCAATTGCATTAATGGCAGCCTGGTTGAACATGACAACTGGCAAGAATAATTGCACCAACCTAGTACCATCTTTCATGCCAGCTTTGACCAACAGCACTGCTCTGCTGTGTCTTAGACATTCGAGCTTGACTCATACACCAAAGTGTGTGGTCCTGAAACGAAGCTTTTGGGCATGCAAATTCTGTTGGTTTGGTATTTTTAAGCTGTATACATGCCTACCCAGAAGCTGAGGCTGCCTGAATGTTCAAGTTATAGCTACTTTGCCTTTGCCCTTCTATAAATATTAAACCATTGTGGGTTTTGTTTGTTTGTTTGTTTGTTTGTTGTTGTTGTTGTTGTTTGGGTTTTTTGGGGGGGGTGTTTGTTGTTTTTTTGTTTTGTTTTGTTTTTTCCCTTTGGATGAACGAGCAGAAAACTATAAATAGTATTTTAAAAATTATTGTCTTCAGGAGGACAGTGCAATACTTATGCTATGGGCATTCCCACAAACCAGGATGGATTGAAGTATGCCTAGCCCCTGGTCTATGAGACCGAGGTCAAACGTGACATATTTCTAGATGATGGAATTGTGTGGATGGCTTTGCCAAACCACGTTACCAAAATTCTAGTTGTTTGTACATCAGCACTGTATTTATTTGGGTTGCTGTTTAAAAGTCCCAGGGTGAATCCTGCTGCATTTGCTATTTTGCATGGTGAGCATAACAAAGCATGCAGCTGGTTTGACTGATTACAGGATTTGGTGTTCATGTGTTATCTTAATTTTATTGTTTTATAACGTTTCACAGAGAAAGATACTTGAGATATATGCATAGGTGTCCATGAGTGCCTGGTGGGGAAGGCACCTTGGTTCTGGTTCTGTATTTGATGGTGCATGGGTGCTCCAAAGCTAACAGTTAAGTCACAGATGCTGTGAATCCTTAAGATCCCCAGGCTAGAACATGCGTGTAAGAATTCAGGAGTAGCTGTGTTGAGCACACTCTTCTGCAGTTAAAATACAGACAGAAATACTTCCTACTTATTCAGCAGCTTCTGCAATGTGCTCTGGATGTGACAGTAGGTCCCTAACAGGACTGCATGCCTGGAGGTCCTGGGTTGGGTCTAGAATGTGCACCAGTGTTGCTTGGACTTCAAGTTGCTAGGCAGAGGATGATTCCCACTCTCTTAACACTCTTCTTATATCCTTTCTAAGCTGTATTGGGCAGACTGGAGCCAATCCATTCCCTCTTTCTTTCGGAAAATTGGTCAAGTTGTCTGATGGAAAAATGAGAATGACCAGAATGGTGCTGTATTACCAGATAAACACATGAGCAACCCATCAGTGTGAAATGAGGGTGTGCAACAGTGGAGCAGAAAAGGTTTTTCTTGTAAAGGCTTGGTCATGATGTGCATGTGGTGAGTTCTCACTACCACCATGCTAGTGATGCACATGTTTTTTCACTAATTCTGTAATGACCGCACATCAGTTGATGGTCAGTGAGGTATGGTTTCCCATGTTCTGCCAACACTTCACTTCCAATGAGCATAAAGGTTCAACTCCAACTAGGCATCTTAGTACCACAGGACTTCTCAATTTAATTGAAATAACTTTGCGAGATCATCCAGAGTAAATAATCTAGACAACAGAACACGGTTGGTAATATGGAACATGTGATTGATTTATTTTATTTTTTTAACAAACTGATCCGGGAAAATGTCTCCATGCTGACAAAAACAGAACAAATGTAGGTCAGTGTCTGAAGGAGATGAAAGAAGCCAAGTGTAATGAGAGCCTATTGTTTCATGCTGACATATGCAGGAAGCTTGTGGAGAATGAACATCAAACTAAAATGTGAGGAAAAAAGAATAGAAGGCATGAAAATCATCATACTCAAGAAAACAAAGAGATCAGAAAGTTAAGGGGCATGCTAAGAAATCTGCACTAGGAGGCTAAATAAATGAGTTTCACATTTCCCCTTCTCCTTCCTCTTTAATTCCAGGTTTCTCTCTCCTGTTTGTCTACTAGGTAGCAGCCTCTTCTTCCTTCCAGGAATACTTTGATTTTTTTTATTTTTTTTTTCCATCCTATCCTGCAGATGCCAGGGCCTAGAGAGATCCAGATGGCAAACAGACCAGCAAAAACTGCCTCTTTACTATTTCACTTCTCGCCTTCCTCTCAAGTTAAGAACACATGAAAGATCTATTGAAAAGAACAGACAAGTCTTATTTACTTTTTATTAAAGTAAATTTAGTTTACTTATTTAACAGAAGTTAATCCACTGTCCAAACAGCTGGGATAAATATGAAGAAGTAATTTAGAGTCTAATTCTTTACTTGCGTTCACCAGTCTTACACTGATGTATTTTCTCAGACTTCAGAGGTGTTTTCCTGACTTCGGCAATGGACTTGATGCTTCGTGCTGATTATTTCTACCACCCATTGTCATCTGGAACCATCTTCCATGGCTTTGTCCAGCCAGTGCTTTCCCTAAAGATTCAAAGTGAGTGTAGGAGACTTAAATCTGTTCTCAGTTCAGTGTAGAAAAAAAGTAATAACCAATGGGGCTACACTCAAATAAAACTGCTGCAAGAAAATAGTTATGTCCTGGATTTTTACAGATGGTGTATTTTTTTCCTACCAACTATTTCCTTTTCATATTGCTTTTTTCCACCTCTGGTAAGAGCAAAATATCTTGGTGGGAAAACTGTCTGCCTAAATCCTATGATACCTCATTGATTTGAGTCACGTCACCCAGGGACTGACCCAAGGGGGACTGCTCTGGTGACTGTGCAAGTGTTCCCAGGATTGTCCCTTCCCATACCCTTCCTTAAAGAGGCGAGATACCAAATTTCCACCCTGTCAGTATAAAAAAGGAGTCTTGTGACAGCCTGATAGATGCACTGGGTCTGTTCCTTGTGAGCTCTGGATTCACAGCACCATGAAATACATCATCCGATGAGAGATGTTACTGGGCCATTGCTATTTCTTAAAAGTTCTATAGTTTCTGACAGTAAAATTGTGATCCTTAGCAAAGAATAAAAAAAAAATCTTCATTCTGACATCCTTACAATGCATAAAAATGAAGCCCAGATTTTTGGGTTATTTTAGGGCACAGGGTGATGATGACTGTTTGAATGCACTTAGTGATATGTTTAAATCGGTGATTTATGCAGCCTGACATTGACTTTAATTTAGCTCATGTTACAAGTAAAGTAATTCACTCCTTAATGAAGTGTACTCCATATGACATATTGAACATGGGATCCGACAATCAGTGGTTGAAAGCCATCCTAGGTTACATTTTCTTTTGTCATTTGAAGTGGGCTGTCAGTTCGTAAACTTAAACTAAGGCATGCTGACCTATCACTGTCTCTGAAGTATGGTGCCGAAGACTGAGAGACCTGCATTAAAATAAACTTTTCTCATCCTTTGAAAGAAAAAGAAGGGGAAAAAAACCCCTTACACAAGCTGTGTTATACAGATGAGAGCATTATAACATTCATGTGTGTGTATGCACATATTTGTTTAGTTATCTGCTATGTGAGTATATAGAAAAAAGGGTTGTTAACAAAAAGATTTGTGCCTTGACCTATGCAAACCTTTGGATTGTGTAGTATGAGTGAAAGAATTTGATATACATGTTCCTGAACAAATGGATCCAGCTCTGAAGTAGTATAAATTATGCTTACATCAGCTCTTACAGGGGTTCAAAATAAAGCTATAGGGTAAGTGATGGGAAGCACAACCTGGCTAGCTTGAGGGGGCTTTATGCACCTGCATGTCAAAGGAATTAACAGAGCAGCTCTGAATTGTATATGTGCTAATCTTTTAGCATTTATGTTAAGAGATTCAGTCTTGTTTGCATATGGAGAAGGATGCAGAAGTTTTGAGTGATTCCAGGAGGCAACACTTAAAAATGAGAGAGGTTGCTGCAGCCTGGGTTGTCACAGCTGTGTGCAAAAAGTTGACATGAAGTAGCAGGGTAAGGGTGTTTTGTGGTGGTGTTTGTTTGTTTGTTTGTTTGTTTGTTTTGTTTGTTTGGGGGTTTTGTTTGTTTTGTGGGTTGTTTTTTTTTTTTTTTCATGTGTGCAAGGCTGGCTCAGACATCTGCATCATCTCCTTCTCCCCCCCCCCCTTCATTTTACAAAGCTGTAAAAGGTTGCTTTTCCTATTTGAGTGTGGGATTTGGAGGAAAGACCAGAGGCAAGCAAGGGGCATCAGCTTCTGGGTGAGTTGAAAATAACATTTTCCTTTTTTTTTTTTTTTTTTTTAAAAAGGGTGTGTGTGGAGAAAAGGACAAATATTATGTCCCACAGTGTTTTCTGGGAAGAGGAGGACAAATGAAAGGACAGGAATAAAAAAGCTGTAGTGAGGGAGAGCTTGTCATTCAAAAGCATGTCTGTGCTAAAAGGGAGGAGTGTGGGAAAGATGCTAACTTGGGTTAAAATAGCACTGTGACTGGACAGCCTAGGTTTTAACTCTGCCTAACGTGAAATTATCCCAAACTCTCCCACCAGCTTGAACTCAAGAGGCTAATCTAAGTAAACAGCTCCCCTTGCCAAAGCTACCTTGATTTTTATTGATATTCTACCCCCAGGTGAGGTACTCACAATAGCCTGTCTATCCTATAAATTAAATAGTTTACAGCATAGAATATTTTGTGCTAGAGAAAGACGGAATGGTGGGCACACCAGTAGGAAGAAACTTACTTTAAGCAGATGGAGGGGAGTGGAATAAAGCTGGCTTTCACCAGCAAGGAGCCGTGGATGGTAGCCTGAGTGGTAAAACTGCAGGTCTGAGCTCACCTAGTGCTCTGGGACGGCATGCTTAGTTTTAGGGGCAGTGTTGCTGGGATGAAGAAACAAAGGTGCTTTAATTTATAATAGGAAACATGCTGCTACTTTTTGTGCTTAGCCCAAGGTAACTCTTGATTTTTATATATTTTCCTTTTGGGGTGCTAGGAAGCCTCAGTGCTTCTTGGCTAGGAAGGGGAATGGGATTAGCATAGGATTAACTAAGGAAAATGAGTAAAAATTATCAGCTTGAAAATGTTAAAGGAAAAAGGAATTATTTGACAAAACCAAAAGAAAAATCAGAAAAACACAGTGAGGGATCCTCAACTTTCAGGGTTTTATAAATGCTTGTTGAATATCCATTTGATCTTCTACATAAGAATGTACTTAATGCAGTGTATCTGATATCGTGCTGTTTTCACAGCTCTGCCTAAGAAATTGCAAAGAATAACAGGGGGCAGGGAGGGTGAACCTAGACCCAAGGGTATGACACTTTATTTTAACACTGGGCATGACATGGATTTAGTTTTCCAAGAAGCAAATGCAGCATCATACATCTGTACTAAACTGGAGACCGCTCTAATTGCTAATATTTGAAGTATTTTTGCACTTCTAACCAAATAGCTGATTGATCAAGGGAGGGATGTTTGACTTTTTGGTGGAGGACACGGTAATTAAATAGAAACAAAATACTTCACAAAAAAAATAAAACAATCCCAGGAATAGACCACATAATCATAGGTTCCAGCTCAGCCCAATGCTATACAATTTCATATTTGATTTATTATGTTTTAGCCTGGGAGCTTCAAAGGTGTCTAAGAGTTTGATAGACAAACCCCAATGAGATTCTCCTGGCTCCTTTGAAAATGGCAGGAATTTTCTATTTACAGCATCACTAGTGATCGATGGAATTTTTGGGACAGTTCAAGAAATATTAAACAGTCTGAGTCTGCTCTTTATGAATTAGTTTGGTGTTTATTCAGCAGCTCATTTTTCATCAAAGCACAGTATTAAAATTTCACTTGTTTGTTACAGGGTTGTCAGAATGAAATCTATTTCCAAAAATATACATTTCCATCTTCTTATACCTTTCTTTTTTCCTTTTTTTTCCCCCACTGTAGCTAAGGTTATGTCAACACTCCCAATGTAAACCCCTTCAGTTCAAAGATTAGTAATGTTGGGATCATCGGTCGAGACTCAAGCATAGCAAAACCATGAAATAACCTCTCTAGAAGCACATTTTGAAGGAATTGTTTTCAATGCTTTTGGTTTTTGTGTTAAGCATCTTTCTGTACAGAAAACAGTTGCACTTAGCCTCTGTTGTAAAGTTACAGTTAAAAGCAGAAATTTGTCCAGGCCCTCTTATTTTCATTACACCTCATTTGCATCTCAGAAGTTCAAACTGGCTAACCTGCTAAGATTTAAAAATCAGCCTCTGCTCAAGCTCAGTAACTTTTTCTGTAGTGTTGTTTACCATGCATAGCCATAGCAACATCTCAAGGTTTCATGACAGAGCTTTTGGATGGCATACTCTTCCCATTTGTTGTCATCTTTTTGGGTCCTTCTATAATACACACATTTAAAACAAGTATACAGATGTATATTTGCTTAATCTGGAAATGTTTTGTCGTCTCCTGTGGAAAAAATAAGAGCCAAACCTTGGCTGAGGCTTAGAATGCCAGTGCAGTGCTGCAGCATTCATCATTCGCTCTTTCCCTATCTGTCTCATTTCCCATTGAGTTGTGCTGAGCTGTGGAACAGGATGGAGATTCGCATTAAGTTGTGCCTCCTTTTTGGTACCAGCTGAGTGCCTCGGAAAGAAGCTCACAAATACTTGCAGGGCAGCTGCAAGGATCATCTTCACAATGTGAACTGGTTGCACATTCAAATATATTTTGCTAGCTGGAGAGTTCAAGGGGTTGCTTTCCCAAAACGATTTCATAATGCAGCTTGTTTTGGTTTATGTGCAAGAGTGCACCTTAACTTCCCAACTCTACAACAAAGCACCATTCTTCCTTGGCTGCCAGTGGTACTTGTCCTTGGCTTATGGGCTGAAAGAGTTCTACAGGCAGAGAATCTGATGCTCTGCATGCAGACAATTACCCAGCTGGATTTTGTGCAAAAAATGGATTAAAAGAGCCTTGGAGGGTGGAAGTAAATACGGTATGGTGACAAATAGTTCACTGTTTTCTGATGCTTCTGTAAATTATCAATAAGCTGAGGTCATACCATTAGTGCACCAAGAGACAGGGTAAGGAACACTAGATGCTAGTACAAACCTGTCCTGATGAGACATTGGAGACAACATGGCAAACTTTCATGGGCCTCATAACCAGATTCAGTATGGCACTAATGACTGGGCCACCAAATCTTCCCTCTGCAGCCCCCAGTTGCCAGATGATGACAAAAGCGTAAAATAATAGGCTGGTTAAAGACTGTTCCATAGGTTGGTTCTAAAGGAAGAAGCAGGTGATGACAGAGAATGGCCTCTGCCATCAGTAAGGCTTGAAGAGGAGAGTGGTATAGCAAGACCAAAACTTTGGATCAGAGAATGACTGAGCCCAACAGTCAGTGCTGGTCTTGGGTGCACCTGATCAGCAATGTTTGGAAAATTATGGGAATTGCAAATGAGGCATCTGAAATGCAAAACTTTCCTGGGAGAGGGAAAGCAGGAATGGATATTTCAAGATGAAATGAGAACGTGTAGTCATGTAACAATAAATCTAGTGCTGCAGGAAAATAAAACCTTGGAGGTTTTTATATACCTGGAGGCTCAGAGAAAAAAATAACCATAGGAGTTGGCAGTTCTGAACCCAATTAACTTGCATGGGGCCTTTGTGTTACATGAAATTCCCTTTTAGACAGCTTGGCTCTCTAATCTGAGGAGAGACATGGAGGGCAGAAGCAGTCACCTCTGAGATTTGCCATCAAGGATCCAAGCAGGGTGAGAATCCATGGTGATATGGACCTGTCTTTATAGGCACTGGGCTGAGCTTGTCATCTCATACTAATGTGCTTCTGAATGTCCATTTGAAAACCAGGCTGTCTTTCAGATGTTCTTTTTTGTTCTCCTTTTCTCTCATAATTTTTAAGTTGAGCATGCCATTTCTAGATGTTCTTGACTGATGCATGCCCAGTATTTTGAATGCCATGCCTAGAGTCTCTGATTTTTGCATGACAACGGGATTACATTTATACAATTAATTAACATTTGCTTGACCACTTTTATCCAATTTCTTTCTCCAGCACATAAAAGAGAACCTGACATAAATTTCTCTTTCAAAACAATTGACTTAGCAACTGCTGACCTTCTGTTCTGTCATTCTGAGGATTGATTGGATATTGTTGAATTGTTTCATTCTGCAGTAATTAAACATAAAATTAATTATGCTAGTAACCTATTATTTCTTTGAACCAAGGACTAAGTCATTTGTTTTTGCTTGGTTACTCTGGCTTCTAACATCAGACAGCAAAACCTTGCTGTTATAAACAAACTAAGCAGTATGAAGGGAGCAATTGAATAACCAAAATATAATATAAAGACTTCTAATTTCCGTGTGGCTGGGCTATTGCATTAGGTTAATATAATTTGATCTATAAATCTTTTAAACCTTGTGATTTTGTAATTTAAACATTTCCTGGATGGCTAATCATGCAGGGAAATAATAATAATAAAAACAACACCCAACCTAAAACAAAACATGAACCAAAACTATACTTTAAAAGTAGATTAAAAAGATTAGATAGGAGAAGCATTTGTAGAAGACTTGGTGAGCACCAGTATGGCTGAATATTTCTGGAGCTTGCTGCTTATACAAGTCTGTCTGTATTCAGTCTGGTGCTGATGCAGAATTTCCTTTGTTATGATGAAAACATTGTTAGATATGTTTACATTGCTAGTATTTGGTGTAGAAAGGAACATCAGAATGACAAGTTAATATTATCAAAATGTATGTGCTCGTGGGACACCAAAATAGTATTTTGTGGTTTTCATTAACATGGGCCATATTAATTTAATTAACATGATTGAAAGTTGTATCATACCATGAAGCAGATACTGAGCCCAGGCTTATTACTCACCCATGGGCTATAAAATGCTACGGCTGACAAAAATCGTACGTTTGTACGTGTTTGTGTTCTTCATTACAAATTCACCTACATGCTTTACCCCAAAGCTGGTGGGGATGGTGTGATGATAATCATTTAGAAGTCAGAATGGCGGGAAAACTAGGAATGGGCAACAATCAGGCTCCAGCAGAGGTGGGTTTTACTCAAGGACAGGTACTGTGGTCCCTGTGGGTGGTGGTTGTCTTCCAGCCTCACCAGCTTTTTCCTGACACTGTGCCTCCAGCACCAGCATCACCCACGAGGTTTTACACTCAATGTTGGAGCACTGCAGACAAAACCTTTAATGTTTGTGCCTACCCATGTGAGTCCTGGAGGTGGCTTTGAAGGTTGACACTTTATGTCCCTGACTCCAGTTGCCACCACTGGGGCCATCAGCCAGGCTTTGCTGCCATGCAGGGGGAAGGACACCTGGGGAAATGCTCCTGTGCCTTTGTATCCCTGCTGTTTCTGGCAGCTACTTGCTTTGTACCCAGGGCCAGCTCCGATGGAGCTCTCTGTGTATGTCTTTCTGTTTCTCCTCTCCTTTTTCACCTGGGAGTGATTCTGGGTTGTGGGTTTTTTTGGTTGTGGGTTTTGTTTGTTTGTTTGTTTGGAGGTTTTTTTGTATTTTTTTTATTATTATTTTTATTT
>JANIJG010003563.1:42393-65879 GCA_024611175.1 Megaceryle torquata
TTTTTTGCTTTTTTTCTTTTTTTTTTTTTTTTTTTTTTTTTTTTTTTGTTTGTTTTTGTGTTGTTGTTTTTTTTTTTTTTTTTTTTGGTTTTGTGTTGGGTGGGGGGGGGGGAGGTGTTTTGTTGTTTGGTTTTTTGTGAGTATTGATTTGTTTGCTTTGGTTGGTTGGTTTTGGTTTTTTCTTTTTCCTCCTGTGGGAAAGGTTGTCCTGGCTCTCTGTTGCCCTGCAAAGTCACTGTTATAATTCAATAAATTGAATACAGAATTGCAGGGACCTTTTCCAGCATTCTTTTTGGACATAGGCATATGCATTTTTTTTTTCCTTAGAGTCTTTAAGTTTTTTTTTTTTTTTTTAATTTGCTGTCTCCTGTAAGTAGCAAAGCTGGAAGCCTCTTGAGACAGTTAAAGCAATTCTTTTTGGAGATGTGGTAAGTGAGGAAAATATTCCACAGCTTTTCCATCTTCAACCTCAAGAGCCATCTCTCATGCCTAGAAAATCTCTTATATGACCAGACGTTGTGGGGATGTGAAGGTTTACATATCCTTTTTGCAAATATTGTAGCCCAGATAGTGGTTATCTTGGTATATTTGCAGCCTTTAGACATGATACCTTGAAGGGGTTGACTCTGATGATCCCTTCTGCTCTCCCTCAAGGAGTCAAACAGAAGGGTATATAGAAATTAATATTGTGAAAGTGTGCCCACCTGCCCTGCACACTGTTCCACACCAGTCTGCTTCATCTGCATGTAAACAACTTAGCAATGAGTTATGCTTTCCAGCTGACTACTACTGGTTATAAACCTTGAGTTATTTTTCATGGGTAGACCTTCTGAAACTGCCCTTGGTATTTTACTCGATGATGGAGGAAGAAACATGCTAGAAGTTTCCTCACAGCGAGTCAGTTCCTGTTCCTTATGGAGCCTTCACGGCTTTTATCCTAAAAGTCTTTACTCCTGACATGGCCCTGATGAGAGGGGTCTACTCTGGATCCTCTGGAGCTCTTCCAGGAAGCAAAGCTTGAATGAAGCACATTGTTGAGGTCAGAAAGAGAGGAGAACACAGACCGCAAAATAATTTATTGCAAATATAGATTGAAGTAGAGTTAGGTAATAGTGCATACAATTCAATTCATGGACCTCTACAGCTAAATCTCAAAGGAGTCAAATGAAATCAGCAAGAAGAAAAGGAATAAACTGAAGTGAAAACTACCTCTTGTTTTCCCTGTCTTCCTGAATTTTATATGGTGAACTTTTTGGGTGTCTTTTATTGGCCAATGCCTTAAGAAGAACTCTGTGCATATCTCATCTTCTACAGAATGGGTGGACTGGGAGAGCTCATGGGGAAAACATTGCTTCTGTCCTACAAGTCTGCTCTTTCCTGGCCAGCAATTTCTGATTACTGATGGCTGGGTGGACCTTTGATCTCACCCCCTCAAGACTCTTTTCCACTGATGTTGGGATGGGGCAATTAAAACTGACACTGGCAATACCGTAGATCAAAAAAAGTGGTAGAAGTATTAATAGTTGGAGGAATGATTGAAGAGCATCTAAGTAGCAATTTCTATAACTTTTCTAGCAGAAATTGAGACTTGATTGTTGTTGTTGTTGATTAAATCATTGCAGGAAAATATTGGCCATGATGACAGATGAGTTTTATGTAAGATGACTTCTACAGTTATGCACCGTGGTCAAGCCATGTGATGTTTAGACTTCTTTATTGTGTGAGGCTGCAACAGTGCAATCATCTTCAGGCGTTTTAGCTCTCTTACTTTTTAGACCCAGTTTTCTTGCTCACCAGGTGGGACTGTATGCTGCAGTTAACTTGAAGCCACTGTCTCTTCTAGCTTGGACTCTGGAGCATGCACCAACTCAGGCAAACAGCTGCTGCATCCCTCCTCATGATTCCATCCCATCTCATGCTGGAAAAGCTCATGTTATGTTTCATCAGCTGTGTCTATGGAGGTGAAAAATGATGCCAGTTTGTTCTCTTCTTGCTTTGTAATGAGTTTCTCATTTGGAATGAAAATATAAGGAAGAAAAACTACTTGGATAGACCTCTGAGAACAAAGCACTTGGGGTTTCCCTTTGATAATAGGCTGCTGAGGAAAAAGTTAGCTCCAAATCAAACATCGATGTCAACGGTGCTCTATAGTGGACAAAGAAAGACCTCAATGTTACCATGTGGCATTGGTGTTTTCAGATTAAGATGGAGGGATTAAGGAATTTTACTCAGCAATTTGAGATGCTTTGTTAAGAATGGAAGAGATTTGAGTGGTTTTGTTCTCAAACCACATGTTAGTGAAAAAGCAAACAGGCACTTAATCCTGACAGACAGCAGAACTTGACATTAGTTTGACCCTGAAGAGGTGACCAGGAGTTTCTAATGCCCATCTAAAGTGGTCATTCCTTCTTTTTTTAGGAGCCCAATACTAATCCTCAAACACAGAGCTGCACACCTCTGTGCATCATGCCTAACTGATGCAAGTCTCTATGGGGGACTTACACTCCCCAGGAAGGGGTTAGCATTTAAAAACACACACAAGGTGCCAAAATGGTTACTAAATAGGGCTAAAATGTGTTCTAACTTAAGGTCGTGCCTTTAGTGTTAAACAGGATCATGCCAAAAAGAAAAAAAAAAGAAAAAAAAAAAAAAAAGGCTGACAATTTTCCTGTTTGGGAGTTTGGCTGGTTTCCTGTAACAATAAAAAATATAGTGGTCCATGTATATACAGCTGAGTATATACATGCTTGTATACTGCCCTCTGACACAAACATTAATGTCTTACATAGATCTTTGAGGTTCTTTTAAACATCTAGTTACATTTTAAGGTCATGTCCTTGGAGGTCATTGATGTAAGTGTATTAGTAGAAAGAAACAAACAGCTCATTGAGTTTGGTTTCCCATTTTAACATATATCAGTTAAGTTAAATATGCAATGTTATAATGTCTGGCAACAAACCCACTTTCTGATGTATAAAATTTGACTTTTCCCCTCTATGTTTATGTCATAACTAATATACAAAGATAAAGTACGTATACTATACTCTGCATATTTACTGAACTTTGGCAAGTCACTAAGAGCCAGTACTCAAATCAAATTAGAACCACCCAATTTATAAAACACCCTTCTAAACTAATCTTATTATATTAAAAAGGAACTCTGGGCTGATACAAAGCAAATCAATAACTCAAGCCTCCTGCTGTGGAGCAAATATCAACTATCCCTTTCTATGCTTTGTGTTTTGCCACCATTGCAATCCTGTTGTGAAAACCTGCCCTTGTGCATTACTTAAATAGTATAAATGCATCCGAAAAAGAGAATAAACTTGGCACATGCTTATTTTCTTTGCAGGTGCTGAGTATGAGGAGAGAGGGGTATCTTAATTTTGTAAAGGGATCTACTCCAGGTAACTCAACTGCTGTTCCAATTTGTTTATATTCCATTTGTTGCAGGCATTAAATTTGTTTTGACATGATTCTGCAGTCACCTACTAACCCATATGCCCAAATTTTGGTGAAAGGATAAATACTGGGAAAGCAGGGTTGGCCATTGCTTGAATGTACATATTCTGAAAAGATCGCACATATTCCTTCCAAACCCTCATTTGCTTGGGAATAGTCTGTAATGTAGACAGGGCTGATTAAATACTTTTTGTCCTTCCAAGATTTTAGAAAGAAAAAGAAAGAATTAGTTTAGTTTTGGGAGCTGGGACACTCAAAGGAAAACTTGACACAGAAGATTCCCCTACACCCACCCCTTTTAAGTGACATATTTCCAGTTTAATTTTTCAAGAGTCTTATTGGTATCACCATTTTTTCCTTGCAAACAGCATGGGGAAACCTGGCAGTGGTGTAGTAGGTTCCCAATAAGAGAACTGAAGTTTACTAATTCCCTTTTACAGACTAACAGAGTTTCCAAATGCAGTTTTGGCACACTGCTTAATTCAGTTGCTCTATGCTCCTATGAAGGTTTATTGACTATATAAGGATCAAATAAGGGGTAAGCTGAAATCAGAAACACAGTATTCATTCATTTAACTCTGCTATAGTAGAGCAAATTCAGGGTGACTCAAGGGACACAATGTCTTGTAAAACATATGTACTTAATATAAGGGTCATAAAACTTATTAAATTAAAAGCTAGGTTAAAAATAGGAAGAAAATTTATGCTGCTGTCTAAAATAGCAATAATTTCCCTTTGGCCTTTCCCTTTCCAACTAATATGGGTTCTAGTTCTATGTGGTTGTGATTGTTTTGTTGTTGTTGGTTGGTTGGTTTGGTTTGTTTTTTGTTGGTTTGTTGTTGTTTTGGGGGGGGGGGGTGTTTGGTTTTTTTTACAGTCAACTAGTAAAAATCTTCATTCTTCACAACGGAACTCAAGCCACTCTACCGGGTGAATGGTATGACTAATAATATAGCACAATAAATAGGAAGGGGGGCTACTGCCAGCTGGAAAGATAAATTGCATTGTTGTTGACCACACATGAAAACCTGTAGGCATCCATTCACCGTTTGGAAAGGAACAGTTGGTTGCTCTTTACCAACAGAGCACACTGGTAAGCCCTTTTGGCTAACAAAAGCAAAACATTCCCTTTCATCCTTCCATGAAGATGCCCCATTGCTGGTGGGATGATAGTCAGGACCCTCTTTCCCTGGCAATTCAGTTGTGGAAGGTGTAAGAAGACCCTCTCGTGAATGTTGAAGAGTTACTTGAGCAACTGCTCCAGGAGCTGCGGAACACCAAGAATCCCCTCCTGTCCTTGACAGATATATCCGCAAAACCAAAGAGCTCAGCTGAATTCAATGTAATTATCCTACAGTCCTACAGAATGACAGCAGAATTTAGCTCCTTCCATCAAGACAACCTCTTTCTATTAGAGATGTTGGGGGGGATGTGGTGGGAATAAAGTGTTGTGACCTAAATCCTCTAACCTCTAAGAAATCAAAGTGACGCTGTGTCGTCCTTGACTTATGACACTATTCAGACCTATTCCTAGCTGAGAGCCTCTGTAACATTTGCTCAATAGCTCTAAGTTTGTTAAGGAAGGATGTGAAAAGCTCTTGTGTTCTGGAATTTAATGATTTTTCTCTCTTCAGTCTATTCTGGTCTCTGAAATCACATTATAAAGTTTCTTTTTTTTCTGTTGTTTTCTGAATTAAAAAGAAATAAATCCCAAAACACTGAAACTGTTTACTTCTTAGCTACCATTTCTTTCTGTGATGGCCAAGGTGAGCCTGTGCCTCACTCATGGTCATCTGTTTCGTCACAGTTCCCCATTCCTTTTTGCTTTGCTGTTTAAGCAGGCACTTCTCAGACAAAGGCCACCCTTTTTGGAGTGTTTTTGCACCATGGGATAATACAACCAGTCTTGATTCTCATCCCCTGTATACTATGAATGTGCACTTTTTTGTCGTGTGAGGTTTTTTTGTTTGCTTATTTTTGTTGTGTGTTGGGTTGGTTTTGTTTTGCTTTGTTGTTGTTTGCTTGTTTGGTGTGTTGGGTTTTTTTTTCTTTTGTTTGCTTTTTTTTTTAAATTCACATGTTGCTTAAACAGTCCTGTGCCCAAATCTGTCACCTGTGACCTCATTAACTTGCATTTAATCACACAGGGATGCCCATCAGGCCTAACCCCATCTTTTCTTCAGGAGTTTTCTTCTGATTTGCTTAATAGCTCTCAAGCACGAAGCTGGAGACCTCTGGGTGCTGTTCTTTGTGCATCTTGGGTTACTGGCATTTGTACTGTGTTTTAAATAAACAAGTGTTTCGCAAGCATGCTTGTTTTGAAAAATAAACTTCTGAGCAGAAGGAGCTCATGACATAAGAGCCAGATTGGTAGTGATTTGCCTTTCTGCAGCAGATGGGAATAGGTTAGACTTTTTGGGGGGGTGGCTGGGGAGGAGGGGGATAAGTCACCCTTCCTCAGATCATAGCTAGGATTTCACACCCTCCAGGGAGAAGAAAAGCTAGAAGCAAAAGTGCTGGCTCTTCACAGCAGTGCTTTGGAACGGAGTGTACAGCACTGTTGTGGGTCACCTCAAAGAGTGTCCTGTATGTACTGTCATCTCCAGCTCCAGGGAGCGTGTCTTTGTGTCGTCTTCACCCCTGTCTTCTGCTGGGATCACCACCTTCATCCACATGTCAAAAAGCTTTCAGAGCACTAAAGGCACTGTCCCTTCTCTGTGTATCCTGCCAGCTTGGTTGCCTACTCCACTGCCCAAGGAAATGGTGAACCTCTGGGATGGGAACTATCAAAAGGCAAGGGAAGTTTATGTCCTCTTGGGCAAGGATCTTTTCTGTGATTAAATGTGTGTCGGTTTTTTTTAATCTCCCTGAGTTTAGGATGCTCTTAGAGAGGTGAAGGTAGGAAGGCCAATAACGGATAGTCTTTGTTCTTTCTAGGACTTCTGGTGTGGTTATTGTAAATCATTAGACACCGGCAGTAAAAACACTCCTTTAACTCTAAGTCCTGTGATGAGCTAATCAAGGGTGGACAGGGGTGGTGGTGGCAGCTTGCCAGGACAGCTAACCTCAACGTTGCTGCAGTTTACCTACTAAAGCTCAGCTGGATTTGGGCTACTTGAGGTGGAGCTGCCCTGCCAGGAGGAAAGCTTTAGCAAAGCTGAGTAGTGGTGTTTAAAAAAAAAAAAGGTTTTCTGAGAAGGATGAAATGAAGATCCTTCACTCTCAGCTTGACCGTGTATGACTTTGTGCAAATATATGAATATACATATGCGTGTATTTGTTGCCCAGTGTTTTGCTGCTGTTTAAGGAAAGTAAAATTGCAGCAGGGAGAAGGTGTTTCTACTTCTAGGACCACTACTGTGTCCTAGGGGTATAGCCTCAGTTTTCCATTTGATGATCTACAAAAGACACTAAGCTTGGTAGCACAGTGAGCAGCCTGTGAAATTAATGCAGGTACTTTACAGAGGGAAACAATTCCCCCATTCAGTGTCTTGCATATTGTTACCTTCCTCCAGGAGAGCTCAGATTGATCTCCAGCCTCCAAGGAGCACCTTGTCCTGACAGTGGCAGGAGGCTGTATTTTAGAGCTGATCTTTCAGTCCTGCTGATAGGATCACAAAACAACCCTGTTTGGTGCTGTTTCTTTCTTGTTTCTTTTTTGCTGAGCTGGGCCACTGTGATGGAGAATGGGACCCCTCCCCTATATGCCACATTGCTGTCCTCTCTTAAACAAGGGAGGCAATTTTTTTAGGTGGATGAAATTAAACCACATCCAATTGTTTCATTCTCTTTGGTAATTCTTAATAGCCAGCGTTGTCTAAAATGTCATGCCTGCCCTGCAGTACCTTGGGAGGAGATTTGCAACAGTGGTTCTCATGAAGCCAGGTGGGTGGTGTGGGTGCTTTCATGTTTATCAGATCAGAGACAGTGTGTCAAAGCAGGGTGCTCAAACTTCTGAAAAGATGATCCTTTGAGAGGCCCGGGGCTGGGCTGAAATACGAATCATTTGTCCATGGGAAGGGTCACCAATTAATTAGCAGTTTTATTGAGGAAAAAAAAAAACAACAAAAACTGGCAGCTCTTCTGAAACTTAAGCACATTGTTCATGGTGTAATTATAGATGAAATATTAGAGAAGTGGACTAATTACACACAATGCACTTGAGCCCAATTAAAATAGCATCTGCAGTGAATGTAGGGGTATTCTCTTTCGCTAATAAGAAATACTTTCTTAACAACAGAAAATAAAATAGCTAAATTGGATATGCAGTTGAGATTATAAATATCCTATTAGCATATAAAATGAGGATTAACCTTATTTAATCACTGCTTGCTTGATCATCAAAAGTCATGTTTCACCTCTATAATATAGCTGTATCCTCTCTGATAAAAAAAAAAAAGTAGCATATTAATAAATTTAGCTAATTAGATGCTTTTCTCATCTGCTCAACAGAGTTGGTGAGTTGGTGGAACAAACAGTCTGCCCCTAACCACTTGGCTCTTCCTCATCTTATGCAATGTTTAAGCTTATCTCCAGACAAGAACTATTGGTGAATATTTGGTTTATCATATAGATTTTTTTGTGTACTTCTGGCTTGTATGGCTTTGTGGGAGCAATCATATCAAAGAGGACTTTGACTTATGAAGCTGATGTGGGTGAGAAAAGAGATGGAGAAGAAGAAAAGGACTTAAATTATGGATTTTTATCCCCTGCAAAGTAAAGCTCTAGCTAAACATCACTATGTATGGGTCCACTCTAATTTCAGCTCAGTGACGTGGGGGGGTTGGGCTGACTTGGTTTACCATGGGTTTGTCACCACTGGTGTCCCAGAAATCCAGCTGGCACTCAGAGGATGCTGTGCTCCTGGCACGGTGAGGGGAGGTGCTACCTGCCAGCTGGTGACCTGGCTGTGCAAAAGACAGCCAAGGGGGACAGAGCAGCAAATGAAATGGTCTGACCTACAACCTTTTTATAAATATTCAGCTGATCTGGTATGCACAAAATGAGACCACCTCTAAGCAAGAAGAGGGCTTCAAATTTTTGAATATTTTTTTAGCCAAGCCTATAGAAAATGAGCCCTGCGGTATATTGCCTGCCATATCCAAGGATCTTGGCAGTTTTCTGAGAAACTTGGCAGTTTTCAGAGCTGGTCTCATTTACTGTTTTGCCTCTGGCTTTATCTTGCTGTCCTTCCACTGGGTCTCTGCACAGCAGAAAATAGAGGCAAAGCAATGGCGGGACAGGAGCAATCCTATGAAATATGTGTACAGTTTGATCCAAACCAACGTATCTCTGCTCCCTGGTTGTGTCCTCTTTCCATTAGTATCTGTGTGAGTTTTCCTGACAATTGTCTGATAGTTTGCAGAAGCTGAGTTTTAAATGTGCTTGTTGATGTATTCCCAGAAGAAAGGTTTGAGAAATACTCTCTTTGCTGGGCTAAAGAAGGGCCTTGCATCACTGAGGGCATGTGTTCAAGGGTAGCTGGTCATTGGGGTTCTTTTCTCCAGGTTAATGTTACCCCTCCTCAACTTGCCTCAGCATCACCCTGGTTCAGTGATCATTTCAGTTTTGCTTTCAGCTTTGGTCCGAGTGTGGACCTGGCTATCAAAAAAAGCCAAACCAACCACAAATCCAACCCAAAATGAGCCAAAGATGAAATACACTATCAAAATACTTGCTGCTGCAATGTTTACAATAAATAAAATGGTTGTCTCAGCTGTAGCAATTGTGCAAATGGAGATGGACTTATCAGGAGTCCCGTATTTATTTGCAGCTCCTCTTTGTGAATTGTCCCCCCTGAGCTACATTGTTAAACACTACTCAAGTGCACCGAGGGATAGTGGTTTTTATTTATCATATTCAAAGAGCCACAACTGGATGTTTTGCAAGAGACTGGGCTCAGCCTGTGATTTACAGTAATGGGGAAGAGCACTCTGCTGGTATGGCCCTGGTGTTGCCAAGTTTTGTGATGGTTGCAATGACTTTTTTCTTATTACCACAGCGCCTGGAGCAAAGCGTTCATAAGCATTTTGTCTTTTTTTTTTTTTTTTTTTGTTAGTGGGTTGGGGTTTTTGTTGTTTTTGTTGTTGTTGTTTGGTTTGGTTTGGTTTTTGTTTGTTTGTGGTTTTTGTTTGTTTTTTGGTAGTGGCAATGGAGGGCTTTGTTTTCTTGTATTAAGAGCAGCTTTCTGTCCTTTAGGGCAGAAAAAAAAGAGCTTGGAATCATGTTCTCAGTGTCCCCAGAGACTCAAAAGGCAGGAGGATTTTAAAAATTTATTTATTTATTTTTAAGGAACCCCAATTTGTTTTCCCACAATTGGCTTAAGTCACTCTGGCATGAGTTCATTTCCTTTCTTGCCTGATTCATGGATACTGGAGATGGGCCGTAGTACCAGAAGCAGCAACAGCTACCTCGGTACAGCCTTTGTTGAGCTCTAAAGGGCAGGAGGGTGGGGCATTGCTACCAAATTAGGTCTGCAGAAGGGTTTGGGATGATGTGGTGGACTTATACCTTTTGCTACTGTTATTCCTGTCTTTAAATCTCATTTACTACTTAGAGTTCTAGGATCTAATATATTTTTTTCTCTTATCTAGAACAGGGTTAAAGGAACTGAAGTGTGAATTTAGCTTGAAATACTAGTGGTCCTATTTCAGTTCTCTTCAAAACTCCTACTTCCAGCACCACCTGGCAGTGGCATAGGCCACCTTCTTATTTGTGGCCTGCCACTTCCCCCCTCCTTTGTTTTTGGTCCTAGAAATCACATTCAGCTAAACCTTTCAAAGAAACACAGGAGGCAAATTGAAACTGACTGGGAATAAAATAGACTTTGCCATGTGGGGGAATTTGAGGTGTTGTACAGTCAGGGAGGGCTGTGGGTGAAGTGACTGAATCCAGAAACATATGGAGAATGGAAAGGTCTGTGGGTGATCATAACATCAAAAACATGAAATAAAGTCAGCTGCCCATGGTAGAAATGCAAGTTCAGGGGCTCTATTGCAAAGAAACGAAGGGAAATATGAAAGGGAATGCAAAACTTTTTTCTGGCTTTCATGGCTATTCATACCATGAGAGACCTCTCTTTGGGCTCTGGTATGAAATTGTTTGGTTTATTCCACTGCTGCTATAACCTTAAATCTTGATAATATTCCCAAGCATAGAAAAGATAACTTGGGGGGCTCTAGTTTCAGTGGCAAGAGTATTAAATGCTGCTTTCAGCATAGCTACAGACAAAATCCTTTATTTTTTTCATTTAAAAAATTTATTTATTTTTTAATATTTCCCCCCTCCATCCTGAGCATCGATGCATTAGGGAATAGCAGCTTCTTGCCTTGTCAAGTGGGCAAAAGAGTTAAACCAAAATGAAGCTGGCAGTTGAATTTTATCCACTTACATCCAATTAAGAGGAACTCTCAGCTCCTCATGTGTTGTTATTCCCTGCAAAGAGAGAAAGTTTGGAAAATAAAAAAGATTCCTGAGTGCCACAAAAATGTGAGGTTTGGGTCCGACCTCCCTTCCTTCAAAGAGATTATTCATCTCACTTCCACTTAACCATCAAAAATGAAGCAGCCAGATTTTCAGAAGCACTTGGCAGCTGGCAGCTCCCTTTTGAGGTCATTTCTCCTGCATGCTCAGGCCCCAGAGTAAGGAGAGCTGCTGCCCCTACTGTGCTTTGAGGGGATGGTGGAATTTGACCACTTCATTAAGATGCCTTAATCAGGCTTGGATTAGTTTGCAAGCTCTGGCCACCATGGTTGGTGGTCACTTCTGATCATCCCCTCCAGTTCTTTCAGGGAGGTTTAGACAGCAATTCAGCTTTGCCTTGGAGTTGCTGTGTGATGGGCAAAGGGTCCCATTGTGACACAGCATTGTTTTTGTGGTAGAAAAGCAGAAGCTGAGTTGCTTTGGTGGTGCAGGCATGGGGAGGAATAGGTGTTTCCTGTCAAGATATGGGAGCAGAGAGGAGGGGACTGACTTTCGTCAAGAGGAGAACAGGGCTCATCTCACTCCCTTCATGCTGTAATTCATGGCTTGTTTTCGAGACCCATCATACGATTTCTTCCGTAACAGGGGGGCAGGACTTGGTTAAATTGTAAATGACTATTACTTCGAGCACTCCAAGGAAATATGTTCTTTCCCCATAGAGCCCATACATTATTTCCACGTAGCTACGGGGCCTCGCATTTCCTGGAACTATCATCCAGACCTTAATTCTTCTCACATGACATCCCTTTAAAATTGTGAAGCTCTCTTAATCAACCTTTGTATCAGTGGCAAATTTGCAGTATGACCTAATTTGAAAGATGTCTCAAAGTGCTGACTCAAAGGGTTGGTGAATAAAGGCCAGTCATTGCCGCTGTGACACTAATGCGATGCAAAACAAAATTGAGTTGCATCAGCTGAACATTACTTTGCAAAAAATATTAGTGATGGAAGCCACTTGACAGTCATCTTTTATTTATACTTAGGAGATTTATACTTTTTGGGGTCTGAAACAGCTCTAAAAACAACTTCTGGAGGAGAGGCACTAAAAGACTCTTTAATGGTGAAAAATCCCAGTTGGATCTATACTTCTAAGATGCATCATTTGCACTTCATAATCTCCTCTCTTTTATAAAGAAGGAGGCAGACACATTATTTTAGAACTTTTATTTAAATATTTATACAGCAACAGATGAAAATTCTCATCCTAATATGTCATTTTACATTTTTCGGTTATGTTCCAAGTCTTTATCTTTTTTCCTTCTCTAATTGAAATGCAGCTGATACTCCTTCATTCTCTGGATAAGTAACTGTCCTAAACAGACTGGCTATTGCATTGGGACTCAAACACAAGAAGGAAAGAAGGGATTTGTGCCAGAAAGTTTATGGGTGGAAGAAAAAGTCTCTCAGAAAAAAAAAAAAAATCCCCACCATAGTTTTATTTGACTTCTCAAAAAAGAAAAAGTATAAATTATTGAGTTTTTTGCTAGGATTTTATTGGAGTATTGTTTAAACACTTTTTTTTTTTTTTCTTTAGCTTCTCTTTTTTATGCTTCCTTAAGGAAACTTATTTGAGCTAGAACAACCTGGCTAGAGGGGAGCAGAGTATGTTTCTTAGGCAGTTTGTCAAATATCAGCTGCTAATTAACACTCAGAAGAGTTACTTAAGAATCAGGAGTGTAGGGATGAACCAACTCAGCAGGTAATATTTTTCCCTGTACTTTTTTTTTTAAATATATATATATTTATTTTTAAATTGAAATGTCAATAATGTAAATCGTCTAATATGTACTCGTAAAACCTCTATGACTTAGCACTGGAGTAGCCGAAAACCAGACACACTCATGCACACAGAACAAGGGAGACAGGCCATTAATTTAAAATTTAGAGGACCAATAAGTTTTTGATAGCAATGGGTTACTACGCTAATGATTATTTAACTCGCTTCACGTTGGGTTAAATATGTATGGCTGTGTAAAGTCTAACGCCTTATTGAAGTGCGACAATGAGACTTTTGCCTCTGAAATGTTGCACTCAAAGCAGGGGGGAGGAAAGCAGCGAGATTATAAAAAGCAGTTACTATATGATGGCACATTTCAAGGAATTGTAAAGCAGAAGCTGGTACAGTTGAAGAAGTAAATTTTGCTAATGCAGGAAAAACCCATACACAAAACCAAAATACTTCTACATTTCCCTTCCACTCCCTCTTAGGAGCTATTTTAGCATGGCTGTATTTATTGATGGTTGCAAGCAAAGAGAGGGGAGCATGACTGGGTGTTTTGCCTTGCTGGTTATCCTCCTAATCCTTCTAATCTTTTTTTTTTCCTTGGTTATATTGTATTTTAATTTAATTTATTTTACTTATTCTTGACGTATGTATTTCTTGAGGTATGTATTTCCACGACAAGATACTGCAGGGTTTGGAGATTGTTTGTGACTTTTGAGCTTGAAGAGACATCTGTACTTATCATTCAATAAAATATTGATATTCTTTTTCAAGTAAAAGGCAACACCACTTCTTAGTAATGACAGCAAGCAAAAAAAAAAAGAAAAAAAAAGGTAAGAATAGCAGAACAGCAATAAAAGTTTGTTTTCCTGTAAAGGATTTGCAGACTTTTTTTTTTTTTTTAAATGCATTGTTCTTCAAGTACAGTAGTTGTTTGGTTTTTTTTTTTTTTTAATAATTATATCAACTTTCTAAAGGGATTGCACTTGTTAAATCCCCCATTTTGGTTTGTTAGTTCTTTATGTGGGAGATTCCTCAGCAGTAGTAAGTGTGTGCTGCTGTTTGTGAATATTTTGCCCTCCTAGGAAGGTATAGGTAGGAATGCTCTAAACCTTGTAATAGTTGCCTATGGGGAGAGGACGAAAAAGTAATGGATAATGATCTGGAAGCTAGATGGAACTGGGATACAAATACTAAACATTATCTATATATTAAAAAAAAAAAAAAATTTTTTTTTTTTTCTTCCTACAAAAGAAAAAAAAAAGGCAATGAAAATTTATGACCTTAACATTCCTTCAGGGTCAAGCAATTTATCAAATTCTCTCACTTTCTGGTTTCAATTACACAGCTATTGTGGAAGGAACTTATTTTAGCAGGTTCATTTGCCTCAGTAGGGAATACAGGACTTTGGCCTAATGCTTCACCTTTAGTGCAGGCCATTTGAGCCTTAGAACAAATACCAATCATCACTCTTTGGGAAAAAAAAAAAAAAGAAAAAAAAAAAATCTGCATCAGTGTGGACTATTGGAATGGGGTTTCTGTCAAGGTAAACGGTTGTCGGCAATGACTGTGGTAGAGTGGCAATAAATCCCATTTTATTGCTGAAAAATTCCAGCTTCTCTCCATGCCTGACAGCTCCCCACATTCTCGTACCCATTTGGGCAATTTCTGCACTATGTCCATCTGGTTCTTATTACCTCTCAACCTGCCAGTGTCTGATCCAGAAAAAGTGCAGGTCAAAAACGGGAAAGAAACCAAGGTGATGGACAAAACAGAGAGAGAGTGATTGAGAGACCGAGATGCACTCCCCATTCCTCTGTCCCCAGACGAAAAAAAAAAAAGGCTTGAGGGGAATAAACAAATTTAAGGAAGGTTACTAGCCTAATTATGAAGTTGCCAGCAGTGTTCTTACAAAAAAAAAAAAAGTAAGCAATAATCCACATGCTTCAAGCTTCGATAATGCCACCAAATATTTGATATTTGCCCAGAACACAAGTGACACCTGCCTAAATAAAACCTTTCAGAAGAAACAAGAAAAGTCAAGACTTCAAACCTTCAATTGTAGGAGTCCTGGTGTGCACGTTTAGCCTGCAGCCTTTTCCACTGCCTTTGGCATTTAGGAGGGTGAGACTTTCCTCCAAAGGACTGCTTTGGGGTTGCAAATTGTTGCAGGAGGTAAGCCAAAGTACAATTAAATTGTAATTTGAAATTAAAAAAAAAAAAAAAAAGTTAGTCTAGCTGCTTGTGATAGAAAAGCGAACAGAAAGGAAAATCTTTATTTCCATGCAAGGTTTTTGTACACTGCTGAACCCAGACCTACTTTAGGAAGTTCATTTTCTTCTCAAAACCCCCTATAATAAGTACAGGGAATGTCTGGCCATCTTTTAAAATTTGAAAACCAAACAAATTAGCCCAGGAGAACTGAACTATTAAGTCAAAACATAAAACACGTGAGCACTTCTCTTTTGCTCTTCTCCCAGTATGAAAACTGTACTGTGTGATATTTTTCAAGGACCCACGAGTGCTATCAAATGTGCCTTGATCCACCCACCCAAGCTCCCCCTTCGAGGGACCCCAGTGTGAGTTTAATCACAATTCCTGTATTTTTTCTGCCCGAATTCACCCCAAATCCTGCTTGCTGTATCTTTTTCCCCAGAAGATCATCAGTGCTCTGGACCTGTGGTCTCATTCTAGCTTGACATTGCCTCTTCCTCCTCTTTCCCGAGGATGCAAAAATTAAACCAAACTTCTTGGAGCAGTCTCCTGTCCTACAGGTCTGAGTGAATTCCCAACAACAAGAAATACGGAGCATGCCTTAGAGTCTGCTTTGGTGATCCTTGGTGAGCAAGGCTCTTGAGCATCCCATGTTGGGTGTCTCATTTATAGTAGGATATGCCTGGTAGACGTCTGATCTAGCACCGAAAGGCTGGAGATTGTGATGATGGCATTACGTTAGGGATTATGCTCCCATGGCTTGTAAGTACTTGTTGCTCCCAGAAGCTTGACCTGGGGTTCCAGCGGTGAAACAGCATATGGGGATACAGTTCCAGTGGTGTTGCAGGAACTTGTTGGCATTGAATGAGGAGCTAGGACAGAAGATGAGTAGGAAGCAAAAGATGGGGAGAGTTCAAGGTCTTACTCCAGAATGGGTCACCTAAAAATGCCACGTGTAAAATGCAACATCCATCTGTCCTTGCACCTTCTCCCTCCACTGTTGGTGCACCTATTTAAAACAAGGATTTGAGGGGGTTTACTTTTAGGATAAGTCTTCTTCCCTGTTACCTTTTGGTGTCAGTAATGGCACTGAGAAATCTGGCCACATACGGTTAGTATTTGTCTGCATTTATCATGCATTATAGAATTAGAATTGTAAAGTATATTTTCTGCGTGCCTTTTCCTTTATTCAGTTGTTGGGGACACTGTGTAGCTTTATACATCAAGCTATATGAACGTGGCTTAAGACACCTATGAAAGCCTTGCTGGATGAATGGCTCTCAACCACCCCCGGTCGATTTGCTTGTGAAGCCACTGAAAACAAAAGAGGCTGACGACAGGGGAAGCCCCAACTCCGACAATAAAAATATGTCAGCATGAAAATGGTTAACGGTGAGTATTATAGCTTCAAAAGAGCCCATTGGCTACCCTTAAAGGATGCCCTGCAATTGTTAAACTCATCAGATGCAACTACCCCTCCTCAGCTAGCCCTTACATTTGTCTGGCTAACAGTAAAAAAAAACCCCAAAACTATAATAAATCGGTAACATATGTTGCCAGACAAGAATAAGTGATATAAAGAGTCAAGAGGCATAGCGCCTTAAGAACAATGTGTAAAAAATTTAAACTTTCAATGTATTACTTAAGATAGGAACATTTTAAGAGTAACTTGAAAGTGTTGTACTGTTTGTTTATATCATTCCTCCTTTTTTTTTTTCCTTTTTTTTTTTTTTTTCTTCTCTTCAGATTGCATTTTAAATCAAAATGTTCTCCATGACTGACTGCTTTGCAGCACTAGGGTAAGTCCCATTTTTCCGCAGCTTAAACAAAAAATATGCCTGAGAAATCTATGCCAGAAAGGCTTTTTGTTGGGTTTTGTTTTAGGAAATAAACACGATGTTGTTGGGAAGACAGCCTCTTTTTCTTTTTTTTTTTTTTTAATCCAAATATATGAAATTGTGCATTTGCATACAGGGCTACTATCAAGAAAGCAAATTCTTTGTGAAGGTGACAAGTCTCCAAACTTGTAATAAATTAGCAGCAGCATTTAAAAAAGAAAGTATAAAGCAACATATGCTTTGAGACTCGGTGGGATATTTTATTTATCTTTTCCTTATATTGAGACATCCTTTGAAAAAAATGGCATAAAATAAATAATTTTACAAAACAACAATATAATCAATCTCTAAATGAGAAGATAAATCAAGGATTTCATTAACTGCTGGTAGCCAGTTTAAATTGTAGTCTTGTCCATAATGTCTATCTATCTATGTATGTCCAGGTTATATTAAAAACCTTTAAATGGCTTTGTAATATCAGCTACATCTAGCTATTATAATAATTAATGATACTGTTTTATAAATCAATATATGTATTCTTGATAAATTCATATCCAGTTAATGGTGTAATTTAAATAAAAAATTAATGTAATAAAGGACATACTGGAATAGGCAGGAAATCTTTAAAGGTTAAGAGGCAAATTTGTCTAAATTCTTTTCTTTGTACCTATATTTTGAGAAAGCCTCCACTGAAATTCAGCTGAGAGCAGGCTAGCTCTTCTGATCGCACGCTCACCATTAGTTTTGTATTAACAGCACTTGGTGAGTTTTTGCAACCAAAGAAAAGGGGAAAGCTCCTTCAGCAAAACCAATAGTTTCTTCCCTGGCTTCTCATCCTGCTGCAAAACTGCAAACAACCAAAAATAAATAATAATTAAAAAAAAAAAAAAAATCACTCCAGTGTTTGGCCAGAAATGGGAATAGTAAAAAAAAATATTAAAAAAAAAAAAAATTATTTATTTTACTCTTCCCTGTTGATTCCCTATTTGTATTATCGCAAGGATATTTTGCTTATTCTATATGGTGCCATTAAAATAAGCAAAATATCAATATTTTGTTCCAGACATGGAGTGCATTCAGAGAAGCATGGAAACCCTGCAGACTGTTCAGTGTAATAAAAAGCTGTTCTTTATCTCTCATTTTAAACACAGTTAATGCCGTTTATTCAGCAAACACATCTAAGAGAAACTTGGAGAAAAAAACCAAAACAAGAACCAAAAGCAGAAAAAGACGGAAATTGCCTTTTTATATTTGCAGTGGTGAGAAACCGTGGCTCTGTTCTTTTGCTTTATTTGTAGTCAGTAACCACAAAATGTATCTCTAACAATAACAGGGGATTTTAATAGGCAATATTAATTGTTCTGCCTCTAACTTGTGATCTTAAACGTTTCAAACAAAAGCACACTGCCTGTTTATACATCAAATTTGTTTGAAGAGTATCTTTTCAAAATGATGCAAAACATGACGCTGTGTCATCTGTACTGACATGGTACAGAAATGTCATTTTAATCCAGCGAGAATTTTTTTTTTTGTGGGGGGAAGTTGGTTTTTTTTTTTTTTTTTCTGCACATTGCTCTGCCTTATTTAGAGCAGCAGCGATAGGCGCAGTTTCTTTTGACAATGATGGTTATTTCGAACCCCTTATGCTGAGGGGAGGGAGAAAAAGGAATTTGCTGCCAGTCACTGCGGTGATCCAGCTCCATAAGCCATTGCTTATTTGCTAAAAGTTTACATTTCAAATGAGCTTGAAATTTTAAAGGGGTGGGGGTGTGTTTTGACACTGGGGCTGCGTTTAGGAATGGAGGGAGAAAAGACAGGGAGGACGGTTAGGCTTGTGTGTTAAATTCTACTGGAATACTGGTGATATAGTCATTTAAAACATAATTTTGTTTTCCAATGCAGCTAGAAGCAGGAGATGCACAGCTCTTTCTAGGAGGCTTAATTTATGCTTTATAGGAAAAACATCAAACAGCAGCTTACAGTAACACACTGAAATACATAACACATTTTAAATATCTTCATTTGGAAACATGTTTTGTTGGTTTGCTTGTTTTGTTGTTTGGGGTTTTTTTTCCCCACCCTCCCGGGATCACTAACATGTCTCTCCCCAGACAAAGCAAGGGCAAAACCCATCCTTAAAAATTATCTGCCTTACAGGTCGCATTCCCAAGGATATTCCCTGCTTTTTATTACTGCGGATAACCTCTTAGTGTTATCACAATTTTATACTTGTTAAGTGGACATCTTCTGTATATTTAACTGCAAACAAAGTGACTTCATTGGGGGGGGAGAGGAGGAGGGGAAGAAGGAGCATTGCTTCGGGAAGATTAGAAACATAAGTTTCTATCTTCTGTCACACCAGCCTATCAATTATTCAAAACCCTACTAAATTTAGCTGTCTGTTCCTAAAACGTTGTTTGCACTCATTCCCTGGGAAGATGGAGCTGGCTGATAATTTGGCTAAATTATGCGTTGGAGCCCAATGGTTACAAACGAAAGACTTGAATTCGGCAGATTTATTCACTGCTGCTGCAATTTCTCGGTGGCGACAAGTCAGACCAGCTCCTTTAGGGAGCAAATGAAGGGGCAAGGCGGTGCCTGCAGGTATTTGTGCGGACCAAACTTCATCATTACAGCTGATAAAATGATGCATCGGCTGCTCGGTGGGAGGTTTTGCTGATCAGATAGGGAACAGCTTATGGGGGGGGGAGTGAAGGACCTAAAGCAGCCCCCAAGGTGCTTCCTGCCCCAGGTAGTCATTATAGTCATTACCTGAGCATAAAGTCCAATAAAGGGGAAATTATTGCTGTTCTAAGATGATCTGTGAAGGATGCAGGGTGGATGATGTTGAGTTGGGCAGGGTGTAATGTGCTCACTCCAGACCTGAGCTTCAAGTGTCCCTGATGCAGCCTGGCTGCTGCCATGGTATAAAATATCCCCTTTTCTCAGTGGTATCAGGGTGTGATTGGCAGCAAGTCTCCACCAAGCGTGGGCATCCTCCCATGCGCACCAGTCACAGGATGTGAAGGGGGTGTTTTTTGTATTTTTTTTTTTTAATTATTATTATTTTTTTTTTAAGTAGGCTCTGACAAATAACACCACCTCTTCACAAGGCCTTGTTAGCGGTGGTCCTTCGCAGCAGCAAATAAACCTCCACTTGCTTTATCAGTGGCAGTGGTTTTCCTAGAGAAAATAATATTTTTGGTGAAGAGAATTTGCCTGATACTGCAATAGCTCAGGGGGACAAAAAGCTGTAGAGCCCATAGCAAGCACAGAGGCACACCTCCAGCAGCTCTATGCACTAGGCATCACTGACTGCTGCATGGTTTCACAGTGCTGGGCATGAAAGCAAGAGAAGAAGGCTTGAAACGAATGTTGCCGACTATGAAAAAATAAAAAAATAAATAAATAAAAAAACCCAAAAACAAACAAACAAAAAAATGAAATCCACACAACAGAAATGCCATCCTTTCTCTTGCAATGACAGTTAGTAATTGCTGAAACACAGCCTTAGGGAAAAAAAAAAAAAAAAGTAATTCGTATTTAGAAACAAAAACATTTCGGGCAAACAGAAAGCAAATTGAACAAGTGCTCTTGTGGTGTTTTCCCCCGCCTCATCCTGCCTCTGAAGTCACACTGCTAAAAATGTATTCCCATTTTTTACAATTCTGGCATAAAAGCAGACAAGCAGGAATGGGGAGAGGGGAAAGAAAAAAACAAAAAAAAAAACCCCAAAAACCCCAAATCCAAAAAACCCAAAACAAAGGACATGTGAGTGTTTTCATTTATTTTGATAATCCTCCTCCTGCTCCAGAGCGTTTTGCTGTCTTTGTCAAAGTGAATGACAACAATTTGGCCAACTCTCTCTGAGCTGCACTCAACAGTGACAGGCAAATTATCAGAGGCCCTGCACTCCTTATTATCAGAGGAGAAGTCATCAGGAGGACGTGCGGAGGATCCCTCTCCCCTGTCACTATTTGTCAGTGGGACAAGGGCCACTGCTATGGGTAGCTGACAGGTAATTTCAACAATAACAATTACTCCTATTACTGGTGTCATAAACAATTCGCCCAAGGCATGACAATAACAAAGCTTTATAATTCAATGCCATATAAATAAATGCCAGCAGGTAACAAGTAATTTAGCTCCAATCAGGCCTTGGCCCTGGCATTAATATTGTTATTGCAAGAAAATGGAAAATTGGAAAAATTCAATATGTTAATGAATTAAGAGGAATTCAAAGGCTAAGGGAGAGAAGGAGTGGTCTGAGGTGGGAAGGGAAAAAACAGAAGCAAAAGAGAAAAAATCATGCTTTCAGAACACAATACTTGTGTTCGTACAACCTTATGATGAGTTCTTCATATAAAATGTGGTCTCGCTATGCTGCTTTTCAGGTCAGGGCAAAACATATGCAGGAATCTGAATCCCACCCCTTGCCTCTACCTCTGACACTGTGAACAACATGTGTGGAAATAAAACCCAACCAAATTTAATGCCTTTATAATAAACCAAATCATATTTGAAATGTTATGCAAGACCACGTTGTGTGAAATGTTACAGACTTAACAAAGATTAAAGGTTTATTTGCAACTCCATTACTTTATTGTTCACTTTTTGCATTCCTTTAATCTTTTTCAAATAAGTCCACTTAAATCATTGATTCTTATTTATCAAGAAGGATTTTATTATACTTTTTCTCTCCCCAAATAGGCCACAACACCCGCAACCCTCCCATGAAAACAATGATCATCAGCAGATGAGCCAGAATCGAATATCTCCAAGTCCAACTTCTTGATCAACCCAATTTGCAATTTTACTATTTGTCCAGCAAGACAATGTGGCATCAGGCCGACAGCAGTAAAAGAATTTGAAAATCTCTAATTAGGAGAGCTGCGGAGCAATTAACGCATGTCAAATTTCACTTCATCAAGTGCCACTCTAATTTTCCCACTAAAAATTAATGGACTTTTGTGTGTGTGTGTGTGTGTGTGTCCGTCCCCTCAAGGCAATGTTGATTCAAATCTGCTCAAGATGCAGTGTTGCACAGCTAAGCATCTTCTTGATTACAACCCGCCACACTTCTAACTGCTTTCATTCTTACTGCCACAGATACTTTGTCAACAGTCAAATTACGCCATGCTGATAACAATGCATAATGGTCTTCCTCAAAAGAGGTTCCTGTCATGGAGCAGCCTTTCATAAAAATTGACCAGTTTCTTCACTGGAAAATAGGTCTGGCTAAAAAAAAATTAAATAAATAAAAAAAAAAAAAAGAAGTTTTTGTGGTTTCAGCATTGGTTGCAATGTAATTTTTTTTTTCTTTTATCTTTTTTCTCTCCCCATCCCCCACACTATTATATAGTTATTTTTCAGCTCATCTGAAATTACAGCAGTGAACTGTTTGAAGAGCTGTACAGAATGGAAAATATTTATAGTCACTGTTTGTACAGGCTTTGCTTAACCACTTTGCTCCAAGACATTTTCAAGAGCAACATCCTCCTTCCAATACCACTCATTTCTTTCTTATTTCTTTTCTTTCTTTATTTTTATTCTTTTTTTCTTAAGGTACAGGGCAGCATCCCGCACTCTTTACATCAGCACGAGCCCTGCTGACGTCAATAGGAGTTTTGCTGGAGCGAGGTCTGTGCGCCTTGGCCTACTGCTATAAACACATCAGGGCTTTCTTTTTTAATGGATGGTATTTAGATTCTGCAGGGCTTGTTTAACATGCATGTTTGCCAGAGTCCTCAAACATTGTGGGGCACACAAGACAAATTGCTTTTTTGTTAGAGCAGCACGGAGCACAGGAAAAAAGCACTGAGCTAGCCCAGCTAGCTTTTACCTTCCACCCCCTTTTCTGGAAGGTTAAGAACAGCAAAAAGGCAGAAGGTGTCATGGGGCAGAATTTCCAACAAGTAGAAGTGGAATTAAGAAGAATAACGTACTTCAAAGGCTTGGGGTTTATTTGTCTTTAAGTTTCAGAGTTACAGTTGTCTGCTCACAGTCTGAAGACAGTGGGGTTAGCATACACAGCCTGGTCTATCGCTGAACTCACTGCTGCTGACCACCCCAATGATACAGGTAGAGCACCTATGTGTGCCTTGGTGTACACGGGTCTGTCTTTGCTACAAAACAAAGCCAAGAAACACACCTTGCCTTTGATCTGAGTCATCTTTCCATCAGGAACTTCTTTCCTGCCACAGATAAATGATTGATGCTGCAGCACCAGGTAATGCCAGCTCTGCTCCACCCAATACTTTCTTACATCCTTCCAGTTTATAGCCACACCATCCCTTCCAGGCATTAACATTTCACAATTAACTCTCTCCAGCATATTTAGAAATGTGAGATTTAGGGTATTTGGTTACTGAAGTTTGGGTCTTCCCCTTTGTGTCCTCCAGCTAGGATGGAGAAATGAGTCTTCCTCTAAGGACATAGCCCAGTGCATTCATGGTCCTTGAGCATCCCCAGACCAACGGCAGGGCCTGCAGATTGATACAAGTGTAACTGCACTTTTTTCTTTCATGTCCTTCCCTACACTTTAGAATTACAGCTCTGCTTTTAAACAAAGCAGAGGTTATATATTTTGCCTCATCGCTGACTCTTTTTTTTTTGGGGGGGGGACGACACATAACACCAGAAAAATGCCAGCATAAAAATAATAGTAGGGCCTTGAAAGAAGAAAAGAAAAAAGAAGAAAGAGAGAGGGAAAGAAGAAAGAGAGAGGGAAAGAAGAAAGAGAGAGGGAAAGAAGAAAGAGAGAGGGA
>JANIJG010003564.1:0-30397 GCA_024611175.1 Megaceryle torquata
CCTTCCCTTCCCTTCCCTTCCCTTCCCTTCCCTTCCCTTCCCTTCCCTTCCTCTTTTAAAGCCTCTTCACTCCCTATTTACTGTGGTACTTGCTGCCTGCGATGAGAACAAGGGAGGTTTGCACACAGGGAGCAGCTCCTGTGTGTCTCAACACATCTTACGGGGCTGTCCCGAGGATCAGAGGAACAGGCAGCTGCATCTTCATCCCCTCTCCCGCACATGCATCAGGCATCACCAGCTTCAAAGGCAGGTCACTGATGCCTCTTCATACAATGGAAAACAAAGGAATGTGTATAAATGACTCTCCTTTCCCGTTTTATTTGCACGACCTGCAGCAGAATAGTTGTTAAGATAAGGTGGAAGTGACATACTTGTAAAGGGAGACACATCGCTTGGGAGCATTCACTTTTTTGCTATAATACAGGTTTTCTTAACAACTTGGGTGAAGAAAACCATGTATCTGCTTCTTACCTTGAAACAAGAGAAGAGACAGAAGAGTTGGGACTTTATTTGTCTTTTGTGTTTATATTTTGTTATCAAAATATTATCTTACAATACAGTATCCCCTTGCATGTTTTAATGCAGGCATCTTGGAAGGGATCTATTTGTAAATATTGCTTGGAAATGCCAAGCTCACATTGAAGGCAGTTGGGGTTTGAGATAAGAGATGGATCAAGCCCACTCAGCTGTTGTGTAGGTTGGCTGATACACACGAAAGCTCACGTGTGATTGTGCATGTGTTCTTCTTCTATTTCTGAACAAAAATAGTTTCTTAAGCATGTATTTTATCTTCCCCCTTGAAGGAGCCCTTCTCGTTGTCTTTTACATCATTTGCCAGGTTTAATTCTGAGGGCCTTAGCCTCAGGTGTTTAAAAAACGAGTGGATGTAGCACTTGAGGCTCTGGTCTAATGGACAGATGGATCTTAGGATGAAGGTTGGAATCGATCATCCTAGAGGTCCTTCCCAACCCTGATGATTCTGTGATTGCTCATTGCATCCCTACATACTCTGGCAACATTCCTGTATTCCTCCCCAGTGGCCAGTCTGTTTTTCCACATACTGTAGACTTCTTTTTTCCATTTGAGTTTTTCCAGAAGCTCCGTGTTCATTCACACAGATCTCCTGCCTCCTTTACTTCATTTATTACTCATAGAGATGCACTGATCTTGAGCTTGGAAGAAGTGGTGCAGGTCCCCTGCACCCCTCAACCTTCTAGAGTCCTAACCCATGGTATTCCTCCAAGTAGATCTTTGAAAAGGTCAAAGTTAGCTCTCCAGAAGCCCAGGGTTGAAATCCTACTTATTGCCCTGCTTCTTCCTCACATGATCCTGAACTCCACCATCTCATGGTCACTACAGCCATGGCTGCTCCCAGCCTTCACATCCCCAGCCAGACCTTCTGTGGTCGTTAGTGTAAGGTCCACTGAGTTACAGTTACTTACCTCAAAGGGTGTCCAGTACACTGGACAGCTTCCATTATAAACATGAACACTTGAATCTGCTCCACAATGGACCAAGTTCAGAACTGGTAGTAACTCCCAATTTATCTGTTAGGTTTGGGGAGAAGATGATTGTTACTTTTCTAGAGAGAAGTAGATTTGCTTCCAGTGTGGAAATATGCAGTGGCACAAATGTCTCTCGACCTGTACTTGCTGCAACAGATCTGAATGTGACCTAGTGTGCAAACACAATTTTCACAAATTTGGGAATTCAAATGGAAAGCCTAGAATGCTGCCTGCAGTCCCTTGTTCTCGGATGGAAAAGGGTTATAGAATTTCTTTATCAAGCTCAAATTTACCCCAATTACGTCTTTTTTGGCCCCACTTTAATACTAGGGAGCTGTTCAGGAGCCCAAAGGCTCAAAATGTTCTCTGAAATCCAGCCTTACATATTCAGGAACAATTGATACCCATTGGTTCTCAGACAAGCATTTTCCTTTAGCTTAAATAGCTCTTTCTCCTCCGTGTGTCTACGTCCCCCCAACATACTTACAGGCAGCAATCATAACCCTCATTGTTTATCACATCTCTAATTACTATTTTAATTAGAAATAGCAGCCTTGTTATCTTCCTTTTTCCTTTATAAAATAAAAGATTGATTATCAGATATTTGATGCCACCATTTTTTTTTTCATTCTTTTTGTTGTTGGGTTTTTTTTTGTTGTTGTTGTTATTGGGTTTTTTCGGTTGTGGTTTTGGGTTTTTTTTGTACGTGTGTTAATTTTAAATGGCATCAATTTATTTAGCTTGCTTCTCACATGGAAAAAGAATGTTATGCCTAATTGGCTGCATTTTCATAGCTGCACAAAGGGGACACTGCATAAAGGCAAAGCAATTGGATCCGCTGTCAAAACAAATTAGAAAGTATATTTTTGGTTCTTATTAGGGTAACAAAAATACTTGGTTCCTCTGCAAGCTGTATAATCATTTGACCTATTTATGACCTCAGGTGCACTCGGTTCACCTCCAAAGACCAAATGAAGTGATAACTGTAGCTAGTCAATAATCCAGGACTTAGCTGGCCCAGGAGACAGTAGTATTAGTGTCCTATGGGTGATGTCTAAATTAGATGGCAGTCAGGTATGTGTACACTGGAGTGGTCATTAGAGTGGGCAGATGTGCTCAACTAATGGCTTACAATGGGGATTGCTGCAGGGGGAATTCCTTGAGAAGAAAAGTGAGTTAATAGGAGACAATAAGCTATACAAAAGGGTGCTGTTCTGTGAGCAGTGACAAATATTTTCAACGTGTAGACTTGTTACTATTAGGGTAAAATAGGTGAATTATTAATTTAGCATGAAAGGTAAAGCTAAGCTGGATGCATAAACACTGGCCAGTAATACCATTCAAAGTAAGCTTTTCTTTCTAAATGTGTAAAAACTAAACCAGGAGTGCAACATAGACCCCTGTGCCCAGCAGAATAAAGCTCTGCACGTGTAAGCAAAAAATGTCTATGATCTCATTAGAGCAGTGAGAACTAACCAGCATTACTCCCAGATCACAAAAAAAAACTAAGTGCACAAGTGACCTGTGTTCCAGCATCTATGCAAATCTCAGGCAGATGCAGATTTATACACACTTTACACACCCCTGAGGAAATACCCATTTTATATCACTGATGGAGCAGATGTATTTTCCTCTGTGAAATGTGCATGGAATCTAATCAGAACAAAGTGTTTAATGTATTCAAAACAAGCACACACCGTCCCTTAAGTTTACTAGTAAACTGGAATAGAGAGCAATGTCATATCTGAAGTAATTAGAGGTTTTATTGTACTCCATGACTACACATTTGCATGAGTGCATTAGCAGAATCTTGTGCCGTTCCAACTGCACTGCAAATTCTTACCCAAGCAAAACCAACTTTTATTCTGGCACTGTGATGACAAAGCTGCCAGTAAGAGATACTACAATCCCTTGAATATTTTGATGTAGATTTCCACTATTTCTTCCTGCCCTCTCCCGACCCTTTTAACTTTGTGGATATAGAAGAAAGAAAAAGGGAAAAGCTCTGGGCAAAAGTCAGTCCCAAACAGTCTTCTAGAGCAGTCAGCCCAGTCCTGCATTTTGCAACAGGAAAGTGAGTATTATGGTGCAAAATTTGAACGTGTAGACTCTTCACTGGTTTGATGTCATGCTATCAGAATAAAAGAACGTGCTGCAGTTAGCGACCATGTAATCCTAAACAGTATAAAATGAGATGTACATTTGAAGCACCAAGGCATTTGGCTGTATCCCGTGCCGTGGTTATGGACAGTTACCTCAGGATACACGAATAAAACATTTTTAGTACATGAGCAGAGTAGAAACGTAAGAAAACAGGAACAAAACGTGCAATAATGAATCAAGAAGGAACTTCATCCTTTAATCTTTCTCAGATTTCGGATCCTAGCACTCTAAGTAAAGCGGAATTACTCATAGTAGTGCCCAGAGAAATAAATCATTTACAACCTATCCACTGCAAAGATTTTAATCCTCATTTTTTTTTGTGCGCGCCCTACAGATGGTGAAATGATTGTTAGCCTTTCTAAGCCTTTGATACTTCAGTGACGAGATCCAAAAAGGGGTGCATTAGTGTCCACAGATTTAAACGCAGGATTAGCGAGATGTTAGTGTTGAATTCGGGACGATGAAAGCCAGGCTCACAAAGCAAACAAATCACTCATCCCTCTTCTGGCATCAGCTGGCGGTATCATTGTGAGAAAAAAAAACGCCTGTTCCAAGAAACTCGTAGCTCACGTAGTGACACAGATATTTGTCAGTCTAATGAAAGCCTAGGAGAAGAGAAAATATAATTTGGAAATTATTTAGGTAGCTGAGTTATTGAGAGGTTAAATATAATACAATTATTTCAACCTGCCAGATGATACGGCAGCCAATTTGGAGATAGGACTTTTAATGATAAATGGAACTCCTGCCACGATTTCAGGACGTTGGTGCCGAATGCTGTCGAGACAGGTTTTGGCACGTGTTAGCTGAGGAGCCAAGATCTGTCAGAGGTACTGTACTACGGAGATCATTTATATTGACTAATAAAAATGAACTGTTGTGCTTCTAGAGCTGCTTCTTATTAATATCATTTTGCAACTAGTGAAGTGATACGAGGGAGGCCTAAAATAAAGAATGTCTTTCCAGGCTGCTGCTCAGAGCAACCAGGCCCTTTTCAAAGTGCAGACCTTTCTGTTTGTAAATTAAAAATGACACTTTATTTTGCTGTTTGGGCTTTATTTGCATAATCATCTGGAGGTAGAGTAACTATGAGCTACATTTTTCACTGGTTCATAGTTTGGCATCAGTCTAGCAAGGGAGTGGAACTAAAGTGAGCTCCACAACTGAGAATCCTCCTGCCAAGCTGGGGAAATGACTGGAGGGAAAGTCTCATGAGGAGAGGCTGAGGGAGCTGGGGTTGTTCAGCCTGGAGGAGAGGAGACTGAGGGGGGACCTCATCACTCTCTACAGCTGCCTGAAGGGAAGCTGTAGTCAGGTGGGGGTCGGGCTCTTCTCCCACGCAGCCAGTGACAGGAGGAGAGGGCAGGGCCTGAAGCTGCGCCAGGGGAGGGTCAGGTTGGATATCAAGAAGCACTTCCTCATGGAAAGGGGGATAGAACACTGGAATGGACTGCCCAGGGAGGTGGTGGAGTCGCCATCCCTGGAGGTGTTTAAGGAAAGACTGGATGTGGTTCTTAGTGCCATGGTCTAGAGACTGTAGTGTGGCCTTTCAGTACTTAAAGCGGCCTGCCAGAAAGATGTGACAGACTTTTGAGCAGGGCCTGTTGTGACAGGACAAGCGGTGATGCTTTTAAGCAAAAAGAGGGAGATTTAGACTGGAGAGAAGAAAGACATTTTTGACACTGAGGGTGGTGAGAGCCTGTCCCAGGCTGCCCAGAGAGGTGGTGGCTGCCCCATCCCTGGAACTATTCCAGGGGAGGTTGGCCAGGGCTCTGAGCACCCTGCTCTGGTTGCAGATGTCCCTGCTCCCTGCAGGGACTGGATGACCCAAACCAGTCTGTGATTCTGTGCATTGGCCTCACTTCACCATCTACATTTCTTTTGGAAGGTTTTCTAGTTACCTTTTGACTCTGCTGAATGACACCAGAAAATAATGAAGAGCAAAGTGAGAGAATGATTGAGAAAGTCATCAATTACAAACATCTTTTTTGGTATGCAAATTGCATTCTTGGTAACAATTAGAATTAAGCTAATAAGCAGAACTTAATTAACATTTTAGGCTGACTGTTGAAGAACCTGTTCTTCGCCCTGTGTACAGTGGTGGTCACGCTTATGCAGGTGCTGTGCTGCTGTGGTGCCCATTGGCTATTAGACAAAGGCTGTATGATATCTCACAGCTCCCACAGCTTGTTTTAAGTAGCAAGGACAAGGTTTGCATGTAGCTTTGTAGCCTTTTATATTGTTTGGCCTCCAGGGTAGTGTTATTTTGGCAGTTTTGAAATAAATAAAATAAAAGCTCGTGCTGGACCATTATGGAGCTTTCAGGAAGCCAGAGGTGAGCCCCCAGATACATACTGCTGTATGTGTGAGGGTGATCCAGGCTCAGATCATTGTTCCTGGAGGGATTTCTGGCAGATATAAGCACACACAGTGCCTGTTACAGCTTCAATATCGTTGCCCATCTGTGCCCTGCTACGCCAGGCTGCCCCAGACCTCTGGCAGCGGCAGGGGCACGGTGATGCTCAGTGGAAGGTACCTGCAGCATCCACCCAGCCAGACAAACGTGCACCCCTCAGGAACCCATTGTGACTATGGGCCTGCTAGAAGTACTCCTGTGCTTCTTGGTTGTCTGGGTAAGACAATACTACCCAAATAACAGGTTGCACATGGTGTTACACGTGATACAGATTGAAAATACGACTCTGAAAGTTTAAATATCCTGGAAAATTACATTTCTCGCTGGTAAAATAGCTTGTGGAAAATATAGGAAGCATGAATACAGACTAAATTTATTATACCATCTGTGATTCTCCCACAGTAGTCTACAACAGCCTGCAAAATGAGACTAGCCCATCCTGCTCACATAATCATGATACAATAGTCAGTGTTTTCATACAGAGTACAGCATGTGAACATGAGAATTTCTTCACCCATAGATGAGAAATGTCTACTAGGAAAAGTTCCTGTGGTGAATTTACTCTGATCTGACTGCTGACTGATGGGGTACGTTGAGGATTCCAAGTCTCTGCAAGGTCCTGTTGCCCCTTCTCTTGAACAATTGTGAAACCAGGTGGCTGGTGCTGAAAGGCAAGTATCCGATCCTAGCTCAGATCTCAGATGTGACTTCTGGATTCCCTGCCAGTGATGCCAGCTGTGAAGCACTACGTAGTTTATGTTGCATGGTCTCACCCATCAGTCCTAGTCTCCTAGATCCAAGACTTGCTCTGCACAAAGAGGGAGGCAAGGGCTGATGAAGCCGTGGCTGTGTTCTGGTGCAGTGCTTGAAATGCAAGGTGGTGCTTAATGCACTTGCTTGCCTTTCCCAGTTTCTGAAGGATACAAGCATTCATCCCCCAGGTGATAATTCTTAGGGACCCATGCCAAAGAATAAGGCAACTCTGCCTAACAGTAGGTCTCGAATGGTGGCTGCTTTAGTGCAGCATGAAGAGCAGCAGAATCTACAGGTGTAAGCACAATGGCAAGTGGTGTATTTTTTTTCAACAGGTGCTAAGCAAATATTACCAGTATTTGACATTTATTAATGCTACAGAATCAGCAGAAATGCAGGGAGGGATGCCTGAGGCAGCAGCAGTGAGTGCAGTGCCAGCCAAATGCCTTTATAGGTGTGAGAAGTGGCTGGTTAGCAAGCCAAGGTGAGCTCCGTCTGAGCCGAGGCGCGTTGCAGGGCACTCCATCGAACGACACCGATTCGAGCTGCTTTGCACCAGCAGGCCCAGAGAGGAGTGCTCGCCCTGTCAGGAGGACAGATCAGCAAGACACGTGCTGTTAGGGAACGGTCTGCTCATCTGAGAACGGCTACTGCAAGGCTCTGAATCACACTGGCCAGGGAGGGTTGCCAGCCAGTCAGTACTGGGTTCCTTGCCAGCTCTTTTAGCTGGGAGGAGGGGATTTTGGAGAAATTCTGTTACTTCTGGTATAGGGCATGCTGCCAAAGAGACAAGTGTACTGCATGTTCTCGACTGAGACCAACCCTGATTTTAAAAAGCAGAAGGGGTGATGTTTTATTTATTTTTGCAGCAAGGGTTGGTTGTTTTGTTGTTTTTTGGGGGTTTTTTTTACCTGGTTTCATATGACTGTTTTTGTTGATTCAGCTTTTTTTCCCTCCTGGCTCAGTTTTATTTTGATGATTTAAAAGGTGACCCTGTATCTTCATTCACTTGCAGAACAGCAACCTGAATTATAGCTCTATTCACTTACTGTCGACCACATAACAAGTTTTGGGTGTCATACAAGTTTTCATGGCAACTGCAGTAGGTCTTGCATCCCAACAAGAGGCTGACATCAAGTCCAGTTAAGTGTCTGCCTTTTTCAGAGGTCATGAAGTTCTTTGACTTGTCATCTGGTGCAAAAAAAAAAAAAAAAAAAGAGAAAAAAAGGTACCAAATGGTGACTGAATGATTCTGTAGTGGAATAAGCTCACAGGAATTTCTTAAAATGCCAAATATGGAGCAAGCTTTGACAGCTGCTTGGGGTTAGCACCAGGAATTTGCATAGAGAAACTCCAGCCCTTGCAGGCAAGTAACACACACAAGGAAAGTAGTTCTTTCATGTGCTTTCCACTGAGTGAAAAGTTGATGTAAATCATGGTTGTTTATGTGTGGCTTAAATAAACGATGTGTTTGTGGCTAGAAGATCTGGGAAGGCAATAAAGAACAATGAGGGAAACCACTTTTGGCTTTATAGAGTAACTGAAGAATAAGCTGAATTGAAATCTGTTTTTCACAAGGCCTTGTGTGCCAATACTTAACACAAAAGCAAAGCTGTCTGTACAGACAGAGGTACTTCCAGGACTCACTCCACTCTCGAGGGGCGATAGTGTTTGCAGAAGCACCGTGAGCCAGGACCCAGATAATACTGAACAGCCACCTTGCAGGTATTCTGCTAGAAACTGCCCTGGTTAGGTACATTGGTTGCTGCTACCTTTCAGCCAGCTTTTTATCAACATCTGGAAATCTAAGCTGATTTGAACTGTGTCTGTCTAGAAGCATCTGCAGCTAGTGCTGCTTCCAGCCTCTTCTCTCTCAGCCTTGATGTCAGTCTGAGTTCTCCCTGTGCTCCTTTGTTTGCTTAGTTTGATTTACACCCACTTGACAACATGTGCTCTTCATTCTCCTCTAATTCATTCCCATCCAAACAGGCAAAATGTCAGCCACTTTGACAAAAGCCTGTGCTCTTGCAAGTTAGCTTTTGGGGTAGTTTCCCTCCATTAGCCAAAGAGCTTTTCCTTCTCTTTGTTAGGACCTCCTTGGCTTTAGTTTTCTAGACTGTGAATTGTCACGTCACAGTGAGCTCCCTCGTGACCCTTGACTTTTCAAGGTTCCTTCTGAAGAAGGGAGTTTGCTTGACAAGTACAGCTTGAAATTTCCTCCCTCCAGTCGGAAGGTGTTACCTTTGATGGGGCGTTTGTTCTGTCCTGTAGCTGGTCTGGACATGTGGGTCTCCTCAGCCCCGTTGAGTCCACAGAGCTCTGTCAGGCTTACCCAGAACCTTGCAGACTTGGGATCTGGATTAGATGCCCAAATCACTGAGTCAAGCAGATGACCCTTTGTGGGTGGCTCATGCTAATGGTGTGTTTGATGGATGTAGTACAAATGTAGAAGGGCTTAGGAGTGCTTCCTATCACTGTAGCTGGTCAGTACTTCCTCCTGTGCAGCACTTTTCTCCTTCACTTGTTCCTTTGAAACTTTTCCCATTTGGACTAAATTTTTCCCTCAGCAAGTTTTCTGCTCTCAGGTTGGTTTATGTTTGTGTTGGGTCAAAAACTTCAGCAAAAATGGGTGACCTCTTCCTAAGGCTGTGGGTAGGAGACAACAGTTTGTTTTGTCCTTATTCCAGAACTGAAACCCCTTCTGCTGAAATGCCTTCTTGCCTTCATAGCTTGGATTAGGACGTAAAATAGAGGTGGGAAGAGATGGGAGGAGAAGGCATGACTTCTGTATTAGCATGTTTTTCACTGTTCCTGTTAGAATCTGCACCAGTTTAGAAATACTTGCAAGAGAAAGGCAGTAGGAATATGTATGGCAATGGCTTCTTTCTTTTGAGCAGATTAAACGTCTCCTAATTTCTTCCACGCCAGGCTCGTATGAGACTCAGAACTGCTAGGCTGGACCAGTTTGAGGGAGCTGCATTCACTCATAGCTTTTTACCTGTGATCAGGCCCCGAATACACCACATGCTGTGGAGTGACTAAAGGTGGCCAGACCCAAGTTGTTTCAAGGGATTCTTCCTGTAATTCTTGCTTCCACTTACTCTCTGCTGGGCAGAGCACAAATGCAGCAGCTGACAGCAAAGAACTGTCTCATCTGTGTGCTAAATCAGCCTGCCAACATCCCATCTGCCTCAAAGAGGAGAAAGAACCAGGTCAGAACAGGAAAACTAAAGCCAAGGTGATAAGGGATAAGGAGATCAGTGAGATCAGGATGGGCACAGAGAGAGAAGAGGAAGTGGAGGGGACCTAGGGGAGCAAGGAGATGGACAGGTAGGAGAGAGGGCTGAGACTGGGCAGGCAAAGGCTAAGATGGGGTGTAGAGTAAGGTGGAGAAGCCAAAGAATGCCAGGTCCTGCTAAGTGAGCAGGATAGATGGGGATGAGCCAGGAGAAATCAAGGTTGGAAACAGATACTGCTACTAAAGAGAATGAGCCATCGAGTTTGGTGAAAGGAAGGAAGATGCTCTCCTCCAGATCCTGCAGTTGACCCTGTGATTCCTAAGTCTCACCTTTCTGTTCCTGGCAAATATCACCAGTAAAGCGATGGTTTCCTCTCAGCTGACATCTCAAAGTCTTTACAGTCATTGAATTCTCTTTGTTGTTCATTTGTGAATCACTGGAAATTTGAAAGTATGATCCAGATGAAAACATTTGCAACCTTCATTGCAGCATGACCTCCTAAAGGATACAGATGCTATTTTGCAAGCTGCAGGCTTTGGGGATTAACATTGCCTTGTGGACATTTAACAGCCTTGTACGTATGCATCACAATGAAGTCTTTCACCAACACATTGTCTGTTTCCTTGCTTCATCCAGCTAAGAGGATGAACAGCGATCAGGGAATAAGTTTAGTTGCAGCTGGTGTGAACAGAATTGGTGCTTTCCACATTTGTGGAACTCTGGTGCCATTTATCTTAGTGGGGCATTCCATATTAGTGACTGTCTCTGACTTTTCATTTCTTTGGCTTTCAGTTGCCAGCTTTAGTCTCAATGCTCCACCTCCTAAGGGCTGTTGATAACTCTTCATCTGATAGCAGTGGTGTGAAGATCAAGTGACCAAATTGCACGCAACCCTTGGCTGTACAAGGGGGAGGTCAGACATCTGACCTGGAGTGTGAGAGAGGGTGGATCTGAACTCTTGTCAGAGGTGCACAACAGAAGGGTAAGAAGTGACAGAACTGCAGAAGGAAAAATTGTCATTTGCTATAAAGAAAAGTAAAAAGCAGACCAAACCCACATCAAGAGAGATTAACACTGAAAGAGGCCTCCCAAAGGGCTGTGGAAGCTCCATCCTTAGCAGTTTTCAAAACAAAATCCTTAGCAACCTGATCTAACATTCAAGTTGGCCCTGCTCTGAGTGGAGGGTTGGACTGAATGACATCCAAAGGCTCCTTCCAATATAAGTGATCTGGACTGTATCAGGAATATGGATAAAGTACAGCTCTACAAGGCCTGCAGCTGACTGTCACCGACTCTCTTGGAAAAGCTCTTTGGGATCTAAATTCTGTGATGGATGCAGAACAACACAATCTGCTCAGGAACAACAAAATTTTAAAATCTGATTTGATGAAAGAGTTCAGGAATCCTGCTTTGTGGAGGGAAACTTCGTACCATCGGTATGAAATCAGAGGTCTGCAAAGGGTTGGGAGGTCTTTTATTAACTGTGTCTTGGCAGCTCCCAGCAACCAGCATTAACCAAGGAGCCCGTGGCTCGCAGATGAGCTGGAGAAGGTTCCCTAAGCCTGAAAGCCACTTGGAATTGTAGCACCAGCTTTCCTCAAGCTGCTTTCAGCAACGCCTCTACTCTGACTAGGCATTGAGTCTCTCTGTACGTTGTTTTGCGTAGCTACACAATAAACAGAACTCAAAAGCAATAGTAATGGTACCCCCCTCCCAAAGACGTTGCAAGCTTTAACAGCCTGAAAAGCTCTTGAAGAAACTGTTGCTAGTTCTGAAATCTTACCTTTGATAGGAAATTCAAACATGGCTCAGAATTTACCTTGCTAGAGCTTTTCTTCCCTAGCAGCTATGATGGTCTAAGTATTCAACAGACAAAATGTTAAGAGGGAAGAAGTTGCTGGAGATGAAAGCTTTGCTGACCTTAATGCTCTTTTGAACAAAAAGTGGTTTGGAAAATAATTTCTGCTTGCTCCCTACTTCAGCATGCAAGCAACCTCTAGAGACAAGCCTCCAAGAAAAATCCTTACCACCAGCAGTAGCCTTAAGGGTACATTGTTGAGAGGACAGGAAATTTCCCCCAGGACATGGCTTATTTAGTTCTGCACTAATATCTGCCAATAAAAGGGGCCACCAGACACTTAATTTCTTTTCCACTCCCTAGGAGAATTACTGAAGTACTACAGAGGTCAAAAGATCACTGGTATAGCAGGAGAGAGTAAGGACAAAGATCTTACCCACCTTTAAATTGTTGTTGTTTGTTTGTTTGAAGCGTCTAGGCAGCAAAAGCCAACCCCCTGGCTACAAAGGACTGGCTGAAGCCAAGTTTGCTCCGCTAAGCTCATCCCTCCTCCCACAACACAGCAGCCCTGGAAGCGAGGAGGGGCACCAGCCTGCCTTCAGCACAACACAGCACCGGAGGCTTGGCCTCCTCTTGCCATCTTATCTCAGCTGTGTCAGGAGCTGCGCCTCTCCGCTGGTACAAGCTGGTGAGGGGTGGTATAAATGCAAGGAAACCACTTGTTATGAAGCAGTGAAGAGGGCTTGCCCAGCGCCCTTCATCAGCCTCGGCCGCTGCTGGGGGACCAGCCGCAAACCCACTATGACTGCTGAGGAACGGGAGGGTACTGGGGGGGTGTCTAAATTCAGCTGGGGGTTTGGAAGTGGGGAATTAAGGTGACTTCAGACCCCCTCTTTCTTCAGCTCTGGTTTCCAGTTTCCCTCTTGCAGTTCCAGTCCTTGCAGGTAACGCATTCCCGGGGCGGGTGCAGCTTGTTTTGAGCTTCATGTTCCCGCAGGCCTCACGCAGCTGCCTGGCCGGTTGCCCAGGTGTGCCAGGCTGGGAGGTTTTTTGGTTAGCAGCGAGCTGAGGCATCGCCCAGCAGAGAGAGCCCCGTGTGCTGCTCCCTGGCTGCAGGCCTGCGCTGCAGCCTCAGTCGTGTGACAGAACCGCGGCCCTGCGCGTCCTCCTGTACCCGCGCTGCTCGCCTCAGAGCCGCCTCTGCTCCCGCTCCCGTCGAGCGTTTCCGAGCCCAAGCCTCGTCTCCCCCGCGGCTACCACCGCTCTGCCGCGTTTGCCTTTTAATCGTACAGGCGGCGTTGGGCCCGGGCGGGAGTTGTGCTGCCAGGGTGACCGGAGGGTGGCAGCAGCCGCTCACGGCACCGCCGGCCCGGGCTGCGCGGCGCTCGGGGGCTGGTGCCCGGCCTGTGAAGAGGGACGAGGCTGCGGAGCCCTCAGCACCGGTTTGGAGGGTGGTGGCTCAAGGGAGCCCTCGAAGGTAAAGGTGACACGGGATCACTTGTCATGCATAGGGAGTGCCCGTGACCAGGAAGGCGACTTTGCTGCAAAAGAGACCTTAAGTGAACCTGATCGCTGCTTCCAGACTTCCGTCTGAAGGCACCATCTCTCCACTGAGGTCACTGAGGTGCACGTCAATCTGGTGACCAGCTCTGTTGTGAGTTACGATGGGATTGTACCTTCTAGAGAAGAAAGGGCAAGCCGTGCGGGTTTGTAGTTGATGTGAATCACAGCTGCAGCCAGCACACGCCTGTGGGTATCTGACAAGCCAGGGAACCGAGTGCAGGCACCACGGGTTCCAGCAGGAAGGGATCTGAGAGCCTAAGTGCTGACATGGTGCTGCTATAGACATCTAAACACCCAGCCTCCTAAAACCACTCTGCAGCTGGAGGCTGAGCTGCAAAATAACTAATTATCTACCTGAGCCAATAGACTCCCAGAGGGTAATTTCGGGACAGTGTTTTGTTGCCAGAAAACTTGCCACCATGATTCAGAGGCCAGCCCTTGTGTCTCCCCACCCTTGGGAATGCCCTTGTATCTTTTTCCTGATGCCACAGACATAAGCAGACGCCAGTCGAGGTACTGAGCTCTTTCAGGGTGTTGCAGAGCCTGCCTGTGTGTCTAACTCAGGGCTATGGCTTCTGAACGTGGTGGGGAGGCATGAAGGCTTTGGTGCCATGATGCCAAGTTTCAGAGCACCTGCATCTCTGCAAATCAGGTCAGTGCTGATGTCCTTCTCCAAGGCTTCCTTACAAGCCAAGAAGGAAAAGCAGAAATGACTGCATAGAACAGCTCTATTCATTTGCAGGGCCAGCAGAAGACAGGAGAATCTTCTCAGTAACTTAAGGCAGCCTGAGGGCTTCACTAAATTACAATGCCTGGTAATAGTTTAAAGAGGTTGCTCCACCACAACCCATTATAACCTTCAAATGTGCCCGCATTGGTGGTTAAGACCATGGAAGGTCCCAACTATATCCATTACCAAATTTGGCCACTTTGCATCATTCAGGATCTTGGCGTTTTGTCTGGGAGGGCCAGAGTCCCGTGGGACACAATTAATTCTTACTGCATTACAATTAGGCAATAAAATCTCAAGACCACACACAAAATTTCTTTCAGGCTACACTTCTCCTGAAATCCTTGGGTAAGAACCGAGTGGGAGAGGGACAATACTTCAAGTTTGGCCCTTTGTTTTGTTGGGGTTTTTTCCGAATCATGAATATACTCACAGACAGTTCAAGCGAGCTTGGTATGTCCAGCTGCTATTCCCTGAGAGCCATTGTACCTTAGGAGTGCTCAGCTGCAGACAGAACAGAGTTTAAGATACAGTGGGCTGACCTGCTTAAGGCAGCTACCTGAAACTACAGTGTCTTCCTTATGTTGTCTCCTCAGAGCTGACAGCTTCTGCCCCACCTCCAGGTGCTCACTGTGTGAACGCCCACTAAGGCGTATCTGTTACAGCATCCAAGCCAAACCTCTCTGGGTTGATTCCAGTGTAGTGACATCTGAAGTGCATTTCTGAACTGAGAAAGAGCCATCTGACAAAGGCCACAGGGAAACGTCTCGTAAAATGTGGGAAAACATTTGTCTGCATCACTGGTAATTGTCTATCAATGAGGGTGCTGCTTCCATTTCACAGAATCACAGAATATTCATGGTTGGACAGGACCTCCTAGATCACAGAGTCCAACCATACTCATAACAAAAAACCACCTACATTTCATTCTGCAGTATGCTAGGCAGATAACTTCTGGTGATCAGGACCCCACTGCAGAGGTTGTTCATTACAAGCCAAAGCTACTTGCTGCTCTGGTTTGTCCAGACTCACAAACTGACCAGAGATGGGACTCTTGAGAGCTTGTGTTTGAATGACTATGGCTTTTAAACAGTCTCAGCCAATGGGACTGATGCTCAAACGGGTTCAACGACAAGGTAGAATTAACTACCTACCAGCAGCTGTCAACAGCAGGTCCTGTTTTGGGGTGGCTGAGGGTAGTTCTGCTGCCAGATAGAATGAAATAAAGACCTGCTCAGTCCGAGCTCTGAAGCTGGCCTGGAAACTCCCTTCAAGGAGTCTGCAAGTGGGACCCAGATGCTCCCTGGATGACATCTCAGCAGGTTTTCTCCCGTGGGAGATGTGAAGCCCCAGTGCAGTCATCTGCTGAGACCTGCTGCCATGGGAAGACCCCAGCTGGTGGCTCGGCTGAAGGCACACCCTGGCTTTGCTACTTCTCACCCCTAAGAAAGGTGGTGGCTACTGGACCACGGTCTCCACTGTATTTTGAACTCAGCAAAGGGTTTGGCTGCTCAGATGAATGATCTGGTTGGAATGCCCAGCAGAGGTAGCCTCTGCCTTTCCTGGAAGTGAGGTGCTGCTGTACTCTGTACCAGGACATGCCAGCTCCACCTGAAATGCCTGCCATGTCCTTGCAGGAGCTGTGTCTGGAGCCATCGCAGGCTCCCACCAAGTCCCGCAGGATGTCTGCAATGGGAAACTTTTCTCTCCAAACGGTGGTCTGCACCTCTCTGAAGAAGATGCACACTGCATTGCTGCACTTTGGTCACGGGGCATGTACCGGGAAATAGGTCAGGAAGGAAAACAAACAGAGGTTGGGAAGGAGGAGGACAAGTTAGAGTCAGCAGGTGTTCCTGGAAATGAGTTGCTGGGAATAACGCAGTCAGTGCTGCACTCTCCTGACACTCTCCAGCTCCTCCTCTGGCCACGGGAGCACCCCTGCTGCTTGTGGTCATGGCCAGCAAGGGGCTGCAGCCTGGGACTCACGCCAACCCCTGGGCAAGGCGGAGTGGAAGGGTAAGGGCTTGCTTTCAATCAGACAATAGTCAAAGTCGTTTCTCTCCCCTCCTCCAGCTCCCCACATGATTTGCAAAGCCAGGAAACATATGGCCCTTTGTTCTCACGGTGTCTGCTTTAGAGAATTTGGTATACGACTTGGAACGAGCAACGGTTGTGCTGGTGACTTGTGCTGATAACAAGCTCTGATCTTTGCACTGCCTTGGAGAAGGCAGCTGTCTCCTGTCCTCCAGCCCAGCTCCTGAGGGCTATCCCAAGTGCAAGGTGGCTGTGGAGTGGGAAGCTGGGTGGGGATGCTGCCAGCAGACCCCAGCCCAGGTGTGATGGTTTATTTACTTCTGCTTTCTGACACCGTGCTGAGGCCTCATGAGAGCCCACTCCATTATCTTACCACCACCAGAAGAAGCCCCTCCCTGCTCTCTGGGCTAGCCTGCAGCTGTTAAGGTTGTCCTAGTCCACCAAGTGCACCTTCATGCTCCAGTGTGTGACACCAAGCAGGGGCCTTAATCCTGAAGAGCCTCTCTTTGTGAATATCTTTATTTCCTGCAGCTCCACTGGTTATAAACACTCCTTGGGCTTCCCGGTAACACAGCATGTTGATAATTAATTACAATTTAAATTTATGCTCCTCATGCTAATTATTTTCAGCACAAAGCATGGATGCTGACCTCCTGTAGCTGGTGAAAGCCAGCAGGTGCAAAGGCATTGGGGTGTAAAGGACTTACTGGAAGTGAATCAACCACATTGATTGCAGCTTCCTGTTTTGTCTCAAGGGTAAATGTTAGAGCCAGTTACTGTCCTCCTCAACTTCAGGATGGCTGAGGTGACTCTCTTAGCTTTGCTTAGCTAAGATTTTTCTAGTCCAATGATGCATCTTAAAAGCACAAGGTTATGGACGTCCAGAAGTAACGCCTTAAAAACCTGTCGGTGCCAAGGTAGGAGGAGGGATTTAATGGAGTGTTGCTGAAAGCAGATTTAAGGGTTGGGGTGCTACGTTGCCCTCACCAGTAGATCTGGGGAGCTTCAGAGCTGGAGGCTCCAATGCTGTTGAAATGTGGGGCCTGGAGACTGCTCTTGCACAGATTGATACTCTGACATATGTCAAAATCTCATGGAAGTTCTGAATTTCTTTTCATCCTGGATGGACGTGTCTCAGGTTGTTCATCAGCACTTGATGCTGTACAAAGGCAGTAACACCAGTTCAGTGTGCCTTCCACAAAGGCATCAGCTCTGTGTGCTGAAATTCCTTGTAATTTGCTGCAGCAGACACATTTGGAGCCAAGATCTGACTGAGTGGCTTCCTCAGCCTTGTGAGAGAGTGGAGGAGCTGCTAATTGAAGCTACATATTTTGGCATCAGACCCTCTCTTCCTGCCTGCCTGCTGTGACTAGCCTGGCTGTTGGTCATGCTGTCTGTCCAGCCACTGATGGCATCTCAGAGAAAGCACTGAGGTAGGTAATGTTCCTTTAACAGACTTTCTGAGCTCATGAGAATGAGATAGTGCATTCCCATGTGGTTAAGTTATACTCATACAAGTCCCAGCTAGAAGTGTTAGCAAAACAACCTTTGGTTGCTAGGAGGTGCTGTATAGGGATTAATTAATCAGGATGGTTGTGCCTTCTGTTTGCTGTCATTGCTGATATAAAAGAAAGATTTCCAAGGCTGAAAACTGTGATGGACTCTTGTTGGGCTGAGAGCTTTACATCTAGAAACACACACTAAGACTGTTGTGGCAAATGTTAGTCATTAGCAAATACTGCACAGAAAAAACCCCTATCTAAACTGTGAGGCCCGCAAGAGGCTTTATCTGCTCTAAGCTCTTCCCCTGACCGTGTTGTTACGTGCAGCTGTGACACAGAGACAGTTGGTCCTCTGTGACTATAAAAGATTTTCCTCTTCCACTAAATGGAGAAAAGAGGCTGATATTTAGCTCAAAGATTTTGATCTGACTTTGAAGCAACAGGCTGAATTTTCTTAATGTGCAAGTACAAGATTTGACTTGCCCCTTGCAAGAGCAGAGGATGCTACCACAGGCTGCAGCTCCTTTATTGTAGCTGGCTGAGCTGCCCATATGATCACTTTCTGATGTATTTCCATCAATATGGCTCAAGTGAGATGGAGAAGTGGATGGGATGACAGTGAGTCTGCAGGCAAAATACTAAAGCCATGAGAAGGGTAAAACCTAATAGAGCTTGGAGCAGTGTCTTCAACTAGATGATGGTGCGTGCCCAGAGCCCCAAACTGTGGTAGGTGATCTTGACTACACTCCCACACAAGATTGTGTTAATGGAAAAAGCGACCATCAAGTAGCACACCAGCATCTGTGGCACAGCTCCAGGGCTTGCAGAACCTGTACTGCCGATGGTTTCTACTAGTCACTTTTAATAGTGGCTTTTAATGCACCCAAATGCAAACTGGTTTTTACTTTGTACCTCTTGGGTGAGTGATGGTGACCCTGATTCTGGAAGTTGTTTAGGTTCCTGCTACTGAAAACAATGGAGACAAGATATCTAAATGTTTTTCAGAATGTGGGACCTGTGGGACTCTTCTGCTTGCTGCAGTTCAAAGGGAAGGGTCCCTCTAAATATTTCATAGCCTTGGGGAAAAACTGTGATGTGGCTGCAAAGCTAGGCACACATATGTCTCCAGAAGAATATGGACGTTGAAGCAGTAACAGAGAAACCCTTCTCCTAACCCGTCAGTGCTTTTAGCTGACAGCTGCAGAAACACAAAGTATGGCTAATGTCTTAGAAATTTAGAAAATGCACCAATCTAGGTTTTCAGGTTTTTAATATGTCTTTTAAATGAAGCAGGAATTGCATGCCTATCTGCCCTCCCACTTTCCTCATTAGCTTGAATCAAGCACACTTGACTCCCTTACAGATGAATTTGATTAGGATCATGTATACTCTTAGGAACAAAAATAATGAATCATGACTCGAGTGTACGTGCTGTTGCAGCCAACACTGTTGCTGGCTATCTGCTGCAGCAGGGAACTAACAGAAAACTCCTAGAACTGGAATCCAAACCACTGGCAACAAGCGGTGGTAAATGGCACACATGAAATAAAGCAAGCGAGGCCACACAAAATGGAAAAGCTTATTTAAACTACTATATAATTGCTTCAAAGTCTTTATTTTCCAACATAGAAAGAGCTATAACGGAAACCTTAACTCTGCTACATGCATATGCAATTGTGCATTTTTCCTGCCTGGAAAAAAACGTTGATAAAAGAAAAACACAGAAGAGAAAAGCATTTCTGTAGAGACAGTGTTTTGATATTCCATAGAAATTATTCTGACCTTCTGTTATCCTCCTCTTTTATGTATGGTTGGTTGGTTGGTTTTGGTTTGGTTGGGCTTTTTTGTTTGTTTTTTGGTTGGGTAATTGGTCTGGTCTGGTTTGGTTTTGTGTTTGTTCTGGGGTTTGGGGGGGGGGTTGGTTTTTTTTAGTTAGTTTTATTGCTCAGTAATTCTCATTCACGCTCATCTCAGCAGCTAGGTCCATGAGCACTGTCTGTGTGAGAAAATAGGTATCACCTCGCATCCTTATCTGTTATCCCTATTATCATGACAACTGCCTGGGCCTGTGACAGATCTGAAATCCAGTGTGTTTACCTAAGTGCCAGAAAATGCCAGTATGAGGAGAAGCAGATGTATGAAAAGGGAATGATACATAAAGGAACATCTGTGTTGAGATCATTTGTCATTTTTGGAAAGGTCTTGGAAAACAATAAACACACTTGGTATAGCATCATGTGTATGGCACTAGGTCTTTTATTCTACTGGCAGGACTTACCTCGTGCGTATCGAGCTTTTTATCACGTTTCATAGAATCATAGAATGTTTAAGGCTGGAAGGGACCTCTAGAGCTCATCTGGTCCAACCTCTACCTAGGGCAAGTTGCTCAAAGCCCCATCAAGCCTGACCTTGAATGACTCCAGGGATGGGGCCTCCACCACCTCTCTGGGCAGCCCATTCCAGTGTCTGCCACCCTCAGATTGAAGAACTTTTTTCTAATGTCCAGTCTAAACCTCTCCTTTCCCAGCTTATAATCATTGCATTGTTTGTAAGACCCCTGGTGCCCTCCCTGACCCTGCCCAGTCCTTGCACTGGGTTAGGGGTCATTGCCCTCCCTGCTATGACACGCTTAGCAATGCTTAGGTTGGAGCAGGTGCCTCTTTCATTAACTGCTTTTTTCTTTTGCCATCTCCCCTGATTGCCAAGCAACCCCCTGGGCTCCCCGTGCCATTGCTGCTTTCCAGTCTGTGGTGCTGTTGCTGCAGACATGGCTGTGGTCTGACCTCGCTCTGAGTCCCCCTGTCAGAAGGACACCCCTGTGCCTTCAGATCCTTTTAAGAACACCTCTTCAGGAGCAAAACCAACAACAACCAGAGAAGGTGACAGTGCTGCCGAGGAGCAGAGCATTGGTAAAAGATTCCCCCATTAATTCAGATCCCTTCCAGGGAGTTGCAGCTCCCTGGCATTCTCTAAGGTGCTGTAATAACAGCACCAGATCAACGTTTGTGGCATTGCACAACTTCTTGCAAGACAAAATGTGTGGCTAGAGTCACCTTGGAAGGGAACTGGTAAAGCAGCATCCTTGCTGGCCATGGATGTGGGCTGATGTTGCAACTACCACGCTTCCACTCCTTGCTGTTTCTGAAAGACCAGACCTGCCTTGAGGGTAGCTCGCTGGCCAATACTGAGCTATTTGGGGAGTACACAAAGAAAGGAAAGTTGGAAAAGCAGGAATGTATTTCGTACAAGGTTTTTATGGATGTTTTCAAGTGCAGATATGCCAAAATGTTTCCACTGGAAACTTTATATAGAATGATTAATGTAAAGGGGTTCTGCAATCCTGGCATCTCTCTCCTCTCCCCCGAGAGCCATCATAGCTCGTGACAGCTCTGTTCTGCATACTGGGAGCATCAGCAGCTGGAAATTGTCATTTGTTAGTCTCTGCCTTTCTCTAGCTTGTTTCAGACACTCCACTGGTGAGGAGCTCTTGTCCTTTCACCTTCAGGACAGCTTAGGATTCCTCTTTTAGGGGCAGAAATCACTGAAACATTGAGTTTATAACAAGCAGAAAAAAAATTTAAGCATTTAATATGCTGTTCAGACCTGTTCTGGGCATTCCTCAAGCTCCTCCAAAGGACAGTCAGAGGGAGAGATGTATAATTACAGCTCTGGGCTCTCTTTCACCACTGCTCTTCTACTGCGTGATGTTCTTCTTGAAACCTCCCCTTGCCTTTTTTGCTCTTCCTTGCCTTTCTAAAGATTTAACCCCAGAGATTTCAGATGCCTCTTGGACTTAGGGTTACTTTTTAACCTCAGGGCTCTCTAAAGAAATCCCATCCCTTTCTTGCAAGGCTGGGCTACTGTGTGCAGGTCTGTCCATCCTTGGCTGCCTACTGCAGTTCCTGAGCCATGGTTTTGGTGGCCACACGGTGGAAAGCAGCTTTCTCCGAAGAGGGGGAGACTGGGGATCTGTGAGTTTGGGAAACACAGCATCTCCCAGGGCTTCTGATAAGGTGGATTCTGGGACATTCATTTTGATTGCTTCTTTACTGTAGTGTCAAGCTGCACTGGGCAGAGGGTTTTCCTGGTAGCTATGTGCCTTCTCAGGAAGGTGGCAGGAGTAGATTTTTCTCTTTTTCCCTGGCTCACAGGAACTATTTCCATGAAAAGGCTGAGATAAATCAAATCTGTACAGTCACCAGAGAGACTGCAATGGCGTCAGCCCTACTGTGAGAGCATTCCCTGTATGTCAGAGGAGTTCTTGGAATAAACAGAGTTAAATAGAAAAAAAGCTGTCAGTCACAGCCAGTGACAGCCAGCAAGGTGGTCTTTCCTTCCCCGCATTCCTCCGAGCGTTGTGTTCGCTGCCCCTCACGATGACTCTGCCAGGACTCTCAAGCATCCTGAGGTCCTTCTCCCCCAGATGTTTAGACCCAGGACCTGTTGTGGTTTGTGTGTGTCTCTGTGTGGGATCTCCTGCCAGAGGGGAGAGGATGCATATTCGTGCCTTGTCCTCGGGATGTGATCAGTGTGTCCAACCTGCCCGCTGGGCAGCAGCGAGGTGGCACTGCCAGCAGGGACCCTGCTGCCACCAGCAGCCCCCTTTGCCAAGCAGTTCCTGCTCAGCCCTTTTTCCTACAGCTGCCAGGGTTCCTGTTGAAGGAGCAAATGAATCTGCCACAGGAATCTCCTGTGTTGGGATTACATGTGCTACTAATAAAAAATGCCTTCAACTTCTAAATTAAGACACTTAAAACCCACAATGAATGCATTCTGCATTGAAAAAAACCCACCATCTTTTTTTTGTTGAAATTTAAATAGGCCCATGAACTTTTGTATCATGCATACTATTTTAAAACTGTAAATCTGTTCTACTTTTTCCATTGTGGTCGTTTCCATATTTCATTATGTTCTTACGTAGGCAAGTCTTTGGTCTTTTCATATAAAGGATTTTATGTTTCTAGGCACAGGTTTTCATGCCCAGCTCAATAGGCTTGGTAAGAACTTAGTTTTCAGTCACCCTTTTCAATAGTGTACAAGATTAAAAAAAAAAGGAAGTGAAGAAAGTATTAAGGCACCAAGAAATTATTGATAAATTCTGGAAATTTAGATTATGGTGTTCTAAACATTATTTTTTAATTAAAAAAAAAAGAAAGAAAAAAGACATAACAAATATGGGCACATTAATTATTTTCCGTGACTTCTGTTTCTGAGGAAATCAAACGGGACTCAGACTAAGGCCAAATGTTGTGTTATGTCATAGATTATGAACATGGCCTGAAACTGGGTAAGTTCTATAGGCAACATAAAGGCCTGCTGCAAGCCCCAAAGCTATTCAGAATTCTGTTAAGGAATCTACTCAACTCTGCTCCAAATAAAATTTCCTTTCCATAGCAATGAAGAAGAATTTATCTACAGCTTCCACTCTTCCATACTTTCTCCTGTGATGTCCCTCGTGCCTAAAAGATCCCTACAGGCCACAGAGCTATTTCATTCTCTGTTAAGCCTACAAAAAAGTCTTCTTTGATTATTCTGCGAATCGTTGATATCTGTTGTGATGCTGATTTGCTCTGGCCGTTGCCTTTCCTATTGACCAGTGCACTCTCTTTGTTTCATTTTGTTTTCCATGCCTCTAGTTTAATAATGAGGCTGACGGTTGTCTGGGACAAGGGCTGTATTTTTGATATATGTTTGTATAGTGCTTGGCACGATGGAGCTTGGTTTCTGACTGTGTATGTCAAATAATAACTATGTTGTTTCCAGTTCTTTCAGTCTCCAGTTTTGTAACTGTGTCAGAAGTTCTCTTTTAAATAGATAGAAACAAATTATTATTTTAGCAATATTTTCCACATCAGTTATGATTTCTTTTAATAATCTGAGCACTTTTTCCAATATTCCTCACAAACACAGTGTTATGCCTGTATTATTTTCCTGGTTAAAAGCCCAAGGCTTAATGATATGAAGATCTGCTCCAGATGTCTGAATAAAACTGCTCAGTATAACCACTGAATCCCAGGCTCTGCTGCTCTGGAGGGGGTGCTAACGAGAGGCAGGACAAGGAGTACAACATGTGGCTTCTAATACCTGGCATATGCCCTCGGTGTAAGCAGTCATTTAATCTTTAGTGCTATTCCCTTGGAGTATTTACTTAGCTCAGAATACTTAAAGGATGCCCTTGTCTTAGCATAGGAAATGACATAAACATCAGAGGTGTCAGACCACTGTCATCGATGAAGATCCCTAATTAGTGAGCCCCACTATTCCCTGGTTTGTCATTGCGCCTGGCCTCTATTATCATTGTCAAGTTAATCTCTTTCTATTTCCTAAGTGGTCTATAAGGATCTACTTCTGTATTAAGCCAGACTCTAATCCTTGTACCCAGCTAAACATAACCACAACCTATTTATATATTGGGCTATCCCCAATTAAGCTGAGAAACACTGTAACCTAGTTCAGCCGTTGGGTAACACTGAGCATTAGCGGCGGTGACTATTTATATCCTTAAGATGTTGCAGACTTGCTGTGTTAAAGAAAAGCTTGCACTAAGCTTTTTAAGGTTTGCTGTCACTTACGTGAGCTTGAATATGTAACAACACGATGGTGACCCCCAAATATTCTGGACTGGCTGAGCTGAGCTGTGACCTCCTGCGTGTTCCCTGTCTGGGGTGGCAGCTGATGTCCTGGCTTGCCTGAACCCTACAGAAGGCAGCTCTGAGTGTTCTGAGTGTTCTGATGCAGCTCTACACGTGGCAGCTCCTTCATTCCACCGCGGCTGGCGAGGCGACAGCAAGCAGGAGGGGCTGTTCAACCTGCTTATGACTTTCTCTGTGTATGTTGATGTTTGATAAATCCATTTTCTCTCGAATGAAATAAACACAGCCCGTGCATTCAAACAGGTGGGCTTTGGGAACTTGCTGCTCTGTTTTCAGGGAAGTATACACTCCACAAGTGCATCATGGAAAGGCAATAACTAAAGCAGTGACGCAGACTTTAAATAAACAAAAAGTTTATTAGCTTTGTGCAGCTCTAATGAAATTCATAATTAATATTAGAGACCATGCATTACATTTGACTCTGCAAGGCACTATATTTTACTTTCTCACGTCCGAGCTTGAGGTTATTCTGTCTTGTGCTTTGCCAAAGGATGTAGAGAGCTGATGTGCCTGCCAGTCTTCAGCCATGACTATGTTTGTCACTGTCACTGGGTTTTGTTTTTTAAAAAAGGAGGAATACATGTGATTGCTGCTCCCATTGCTTCTAGACCAAGCCAGGGCCAGGCAGCTGAATTTCTCCTAGTACTGGGTGCTCATCTAGTGATGCTGGAGCAGCATCTTCAGCAGGGAACTATGCTACATGCAGCTGCTACTGAGAAACCACCGGCGTGGTCTAGAGGTGAAATTAGTGTTGTGAGGCTAACAGCAGAGTGCTGTCAACTGCATTCAAGACGTGGAGCAACCCCATGATTTGGGACCCTTCCCACACACTGTATTAAGAATCTGCCCTTTCACTTCCAGAACTCTTTTTATTTTATAAAATTCAGGAACTTTGCCCCTCACTATGAAAAGTACTTTCCAGTGTCCTTCAGAAATGGAAGATAAAATATTCTGAAAAGCAGCTGCTTCCAAGCCAGGTATGTCCTTCACAGAAAGTTACCTTTTGTGTCTGATACACCCAGAACTTGAGTGTTTCCTGGATAGGGAGGAAGTCATCTCATCTCATCTCGTCTGAACTCTCACCATCGAGAAGATGTTGTTAATGCAGGCTGCCCTCGTCCTCACTTTGTCCCAGTTCTACAGACTTTAGGCCTGAAGTTAAGTGCGTGGGTTGCCTTTCCTGTCGGATTTGAACAAGGACTGCTCATGAGTTGGTATATTTGCCCCACAGCTCCCAGCATGAACAGATCACCTACTCACAGGCAGAGCTGAAAGTGTGTTGGAGTCAGCCAGTGCTAGGGCACTCATGGAGAAACTTTGGGATCAAGGTCTCCCCTGCCTGTAGGCTACATAAATATCCATGATGGGGGCCTTTGTGTTACTGATAGTTAAGCAATACTTTGGAAAGCCAAAGTGGTGGAGCTTTTAGGTCTCTCCTAGTTGTTTGGGGCTGAGGAGGCTTGGCTCCTTCATATAGTCATATGAGGCTGAGGCACTGGGTGCTGGGAGCCTAAGGACTTCCAAAGAGAGCACTTTCCTGGGATACTGGCAACATAAAAAACTGTCTGCAACTCTCAAAAAAAAAAAGATATACCATCTTCAGATAAGCACTTGAACCTGCACACTCTCAGGAAGGCTATTCTGAGAGCAGGACAGCCCTCTCTCTTCATCTCTCTGTCTCTCAACCTCTCTTCTACTTTTATTTTTTTATTCAGCTAGAAGGTTAACAAGTTGACAAGTTATATGCAGCACATAAGGACAATATTAATCATCTAGTTAATCAGAAAATAGTCTAAAGGTTCTGCTGAAGGCCTCTTGCAATGTGAGGGCAGACGACGGGAGAATACAAGGTAACAAAGGCAGTAGAAGCAGTCTGTCCTTTGTGTGACGTGTAGGAAGCATCCAGGCACGTGTGTTGTACAGGTTTTGCTGTACCAGGAATGTGCAGGTGTATGGGGCATGAGGTGTTCATGCCCCGTGGAACATGTGTTCTTTCACTGCTGTTTTCCCTTCACGTAATTTGGACATGTGTTTAAATCTCAGTTATGCTTGATTTTGACTTATTTTAACCATGACTTCTGTTACATACCAGCATGAGAGGAGGAGAAGGCGTTTCATAACATCAGATACTTGAAGATGTTCAGGTGAGCTGTCAGACAGAGCTTTTCCATGTGATCCTCTAATGAAAGAACATTTTGTCCCCTAAGGTTCCTGCTCATTTTAGCTTCATCTTCTTAAGCTGCGAGTGAGGGAGACCACAGGAGGCAATTCAGTGCTGAAGCCCTATCTCAGCTGCTCATTTCCCACTACTGACTCACTGAGCCAAAGGTGCCCTTGTGAATACCCTGCCAAGGGGGCAAAGAGCTTCTGGAGGCAGCGTTACACTACCCAGCAGTGATGTAATTGCCAGCAGCTTAATCTTGGGTCAGAAGTCAACCAGGAGTGTGCCTGTGATCAAAATATTTTCTCTGCCTTTTGCAATGGGCCATGTCAGTACTGTTGCCCCTCGTGTCACTCTTTGTTCACTACAATATGCTTTATCATTTCAGTCCGTGTTTGTGGTACATTGGGCCTTACTCTACAAAGCCACAGAATTGTTGAAAATCCATCAGACCAGGCGATGGTTGCAGAGGCCACGGAGTGTGATGGGAGAGAGAGGGAGGGAGGCTGTGTGGCCACCTTGCTTGCTCTGCTGCATCGGCCAAAGTGAGAGCTTCACAGAGCTGAGGTTTGGAGAGCATCAACAAACAGGTCTAGTTTATAAGTCGTGCTTGAATTACGTTCCTTGAGCTTGTGACTTTGAATTAGCTTTTTTTTTTTTTATTTTAATTTCTAAATCTACCAACCTGGCCATTGATTAAAATTCCAGCAACACAGAGGATTTGTGAAAGAAAACCAGGGCTGTAGCTACTTCCACGGGCTCAAGAAATCAAACCTTTTTCCTGACAGTTTCCCTAATTTTGTGCTTCACAGGAACAATGCCTGTCAGGTACCCAACTTTGGAACAGCTCACCTGAGAAATGTGCTTGAGTAACCGATGGACATTCCCTTGTCTAGCTACTCATGTCTTTGAATCAGTAGCATGCTCAGTGTCCTTGGCTTCACGAGACCATGTCCTCCCTTACTGATGTGAAGCTTTAGTAGCTGTCAGTGTAGGAAATGCTCAGAAAGCATTAAATAATGTGTTAATTACCATGAGGAAGGAAAAATGTGTGCAGCAGAGACCTCACAGTCCACATCATCACAGAGACGTGCACTTTGCAGAGATACGTGATTTGCACTGGAGCACAGTGCAGTGGAAAGTATTAAAGATTCTGCTGGCCATCAGAATAGCTGATTTTAGCTGTCAATGATGGCTTTTTTATTATGCCCAGCTCTTGTGTTTACTGCTTGCTTTCAAAATGAATAAATTTTATTCAAACAATAGACAGAAAACAAACAACAAAGAAGTGGTGGTTGTAGGAGGTTACCCAGCAGGTTGAACACGGACATGTATTGGTGCACGTGTGTGTCCCAGCCAGAGGGCTTGAGAAGAGCCTGCTGTAGCTGTGTCACCCCTTTCTGGCTCCTACAGGAATGCAAGAGCCTTCAGTGCCAAGGAATTGGCTTTGTGGAGTCAGATGGAAGCTGACAGCATTGTAACTCCTGGTGTTTTATTGAGTGTGTTCCCTGAAAAACGTGCTGGCTGCGATCTTCCTTTCCTCAGGAGGCTGGCTGGCTGGAGCAGGATGTGTCTGTGGTGATGCACACACTGGCTTGCAGAAACAGGGCAGAAAACTCCACAAGCCATGGTGCCGTATGTCAGAGGCTGTGAAGAAACAGCAGTTGGTGCTCGGTCAGTGAGGATAGCAACAGAAGTAATTCCTCCCCAGGAGTGTCCCAGCAGCTACTGGGAAAAGACGCCTGTTGTCCTCCACACTGAACACGGCACACGGACTGGTTTCTCCAGTTTGATAGCCATGTTTCTTGTGCATTTATGCACCTCCTGCACTACAGCAGGGTAGTTTTATTCAGTGTTGCATATGTAACGATGACAACTTAAGCCTTGTCTTACTTATTGCCCATCTGAAAAGGCAGTTGTAAAAATTAGCCTTTAGGCTGTTAGCCTGAAAAAAAGATTAAAGCCTAAAAAAAACCCAAAACCCTAAAAAAAAAAAAACACCAAAACTTAGCCTTTAGGCTGTTAGTGGCTTCTTCATTTCATTTGGCTGCCAGTCTAGCTTTCAGACAGTGCAATTTAAGGCTAGCATTAGTGCAGAGAGACTCAACTCCCCTTCCTCTGGTGTCAGAGGGGAGAGAGGCATCTCCATGCTTCACACAACCTGTGCTAGATGAATCACCCTGGAGCTGCCTGCTTAACCCTGTCTGCTTCCCTCTGGGAACCAAGGCAAGCAGTTTAAATGAGGTGAAGTGAATCCTGCCTGCAGGACTCGGTGCTCAGTTGTCCTGTCACAAACAGTACAACAGAGGTGAAGAATTAGATAGTCAAAAAGAAAATAAACAACACATCTTCACTTATATGTTCACTTTCAAATCTTCAGTTTTGGAAGAGTGGGAGCTACTCACTGAAAGACACAGGAGTAAAGCCGTGTAAATAAAAGAAGTGCCACTGTTCAATTAAATAGACATTAATTATGCCTAACTGTGTAGAGCATCTCTCTCAAAGGCATTTTGTACGGCTCCAATTCGCTTGCAGCCCGTCGCTGGAGAGAGCATGTGTTTTGCTGATAAACACGAGCCCGGGAGCCAGAAAATCCAAACAAGGCGATGAATCACCAAGGAATTGCATCAAACATCACGTTACTAGGTGCTGGAGAGGCCAGCAGGCAGCCAGTGCTGAACCAGGGGCACCGGATGGACAATACTGTAAACGAGGCAAGACAGGAGCCATTGGCCCCCTCTGAGCAGACCATATTTAGCTGTGGTTTGGCTACTGCTAGTCGTCTGAGCAGTGAAGAGAGAGCTGGGGAGGGATGTGATGCCCGGATGTGGCCTCAGTTTCTTTTGAAAGAAGAGCGTAGCTGGCTTAGCCACTGTCATGAGTTGTGTGTTTTCACACTTCACCTTTCTCCTGGTGCAGATGTGAATCACAGCCCTGGCGTGGCCTCGACTGAAATTGGCCCGGCCAAACTCAGCTCTGCCTTGGCCAAACCTCAACCATGTGCTATCACCTTTCCTTAAGAACGGCACCAAATGGCACCCACGGCCCTGCCCAGCCTCGCGGGGCTCCCACACCTTGCCCAGGACCTCATGTCAGCCCCCGCTACAGCACTGAGATTCCTCCACCCAGACAATGAGCCCAAAACTCCTTTTAATGATGTGAAACCAGGAGGAGTTTTGCAAGCCAAGGTGGGTTGGAGAGCTCAGTGGTGCTCCCTTTCCATCCCAGGCAGGCTTGTGTCAGGACAACAAAACCAGGACCTGAAAGTCAAGCTCAGGCCACCACTTGGAATGTTTTTAAAGTAAATTTGCTTTTATTGGCAGGTTTTTGAGGGCTTCCTTTGTATTTTGCGTGAGTATGCCTGAGTATTGGTAATTATTTTGGATGCACTTGATTGTCTTGGTCACCACAGTGAAGAAAAGGTGGCATTTGAAGCCAAAGACCTTTATCTTCTCTGCCTTCAACAGTTCTGAAGATCAGAGGCCCAGATTATTCTGCTCAAGTTTCTAACCTATGGTTTTCTGATGCAGAAGTTGCCTCTTGTTAAATCACCACCATGACTTAGTGCTATCAAAACAAGCTGTTGAAATCTGTAAATCCTGCAGCTTCAAAGGAGCCATGGCTCCTGAACCTCATTGCGCTGAGGACTGTGATGCACAACAGAGATCCCAACTGCAAAAACTGCTCCCCTGCTCAGCATTCGAGGAACAGTTATGGCTCGCATCCTACTATTATTAGAACATTATCATTTTATTACTATTTTGTAAATCCTACTGAAATAATCCAGTTTTGCCATTTGCTGTTATCGGTCCTTTTTTTTTTTCTTCCTTTTTCTTTTCCTTTTCCTTTTCCTTTTCCTTTTCCTTTTCCTTTTCCTTTT
>JANIJG010003565.1:0-10963 GCA_024611175.1 Megaceryle torquata
TTTGTAATTTATTTTTAGTGTAACTGTGGCTTGTACCGGATATAAAATACTACAGGTAAATTCTTACTCTTTCTGTTAGGTAGCCCTTCCCCCTTTTAATTTTAAATCTGTTTTTTCCCCCCCCCCCCCCCCTTAACATAGCAGGATAGTCTTTTCCAGTATACCACTACAGAACTATACATCTGTTCTGTAACTATAATGTTCTACGGCTTGTGCTCACTCCCAGACTGGATTGGTTTTTTGAAAGTATCCACCTTTTAGAATTCTTACCTTCTAAACACACTCTGTATCCTTCCCTCCACATCCCCTCTCTATCCCCTTCTACTTTTCTTTCATGAGAGACATCTATGTAATAGTGTTAGGTTTCTAATGGTTTTTACAAAGTTTGAAATATTTAACACTTGTTGTTCTTCAATATGATCGGGGGGCAGTATTTGGAAAAAGGCACTGCAGGCTTACACTGCTTTTTTCTTTTTTTTTTTGTTTTTTTTTTTTTAATTCTTATAATGGGCAATGGAGAGGAACCATGTTATGAAAATTTCCTTTAAAAAAAAATTAAGCAAAATTAACACTAATTATCTGGATTGACCATGAATATTAAGAACATGTAACACTCTAGTTGCTGTCATGATTTCAATTACAGCATTGTAACTTGTGGGTTTAAATTTTATTAAGTGCTTGTGCTGATCTATTTTTTTTGTCTTCGTGGCCTGCCCCCCATGAATGCAAAAGGCTTTTTTGCAATTTACTCTTAACCTATCCACTGTGTATTAGACAACTCTATTAATTATTATAGACTGTTATTGCAGCTTTCCTGACCTTCACATTGGGTCCTATCTGTGCTGATCTAAATGCATTGTTTTAATGATTTCCAAAAAAAGAAAAAGAGAGGGGGGGAAAAAAAGGAAAAAAATTCAAGGCAAGCTTTGATGTGGCTTTAGCTGCCTCGATCGTCTGGCCGCATCTCAGAGATGTGTCACCTATGCCGGGAGGGAATAGGGAAATCACGTTTTGAATGGTAATGATAACATACTAATCACTTCCTTTCTTTGAAGATAGAAGCGAGATATTCTGTCAGCATCCCTGGCTGCTAGAGCTTGGAGGCACTGGTCTAGGTGTATTAGCTTAAGTGTGCATGTCAATACAGCTTGCATCTCCCAAGATCCATAGGGGCTCATTAGAGCAAGGTAGATCGTTTCGGTAGACAGCCACTCAGATAATATGTATGGCACCTCCTTTTTTTATTATTATTAGAAAGCATTTCTTCAGTTTTAAAATGACATCTGTCAACAATGCAAAGTTGTAGAAAATTTTATTTTATTTTATTTTTTTACAAATATCCAAATGTTGTTTTGGGGTGCTCGGAAAAGTGTGTGGTGATTACTGGGGAGAGGGGGCTTATATTTTTTGGTGGCTTGATTAGACCTAGTCTAGGATCACATTTCCAAAGGAAATGAGCTTGCATGTTGAATTGTTGGTGTTTTGGATGGAGAATAAACTGATGGAAATAATAATTTCACTATTGCAGTCTCCCCAGGTGAAAATGTATTAGAAGATGCATTTTTACTAAAGTTTATTGTTATCTCATAAATGAGCAAATGACTTCTGGGAAAAATATCTTCTACCTCTGTATGTGTATGTGATTTATATATTCATATATATATTTAGGCATAAGAAATGTAAATCAAGAAACCAGTGTTTTGTTTCTACATCTTTTTACATCAAACAGTCTGAAGAATATTCATGCTGTTCAGTATTCTGTATGAATAGCTCGTTGTTTTTATCACCTCACTTGAGTAGTACACATAAAGGAAATATATTCTCTGCTGAAAATTAAGTTCATGTTAAAAACTACCACTTGCGTTTAAGTGATGGTTTCATAAAACTGTAGCTGAATCGAAATCATTGGTGACATGTGTCACAGGGAGATCTATTTTGGAAATGCACTTCAGACAGGTTTCCTGTATAATAGTTGCATTCTGTTTTGTGAGTTCATTTAGTGAAAATGAAGCACACGTATTCCATGTTTCAAAACAAAAATGATTGGTACACATAATTATGACTGATCATAGATACGGCCCCTTCTAGTGGTCCTTATACCAGTCTCTTCCATAAAATATACGTAGATATCTTTATGTTTTGGAATATGAAAGCATAATTAAAAAGGGGAGAACATTGTAGACTGCTGCCTGATGTATTTTTTTTTTTCTTCTTCTCTCCCCTTTTCTTTTTCAGAGGGCACATCTGCTCGATAACACAGAGAGGCTGGAAAGGTCATCTCGGAGACTAGAGGCTGGATACCAAATAGCAGTGGAAACCGGTAAGAATTCTGAGAGTGAGCAAATTGTCTTGCTTATGCACAGCAGTCTTCACAACACATGACATTTCAGGGAAACTTCAAAGGCGAAACAGAGACAGCAGCCCGAGATGTGGTTTACATATTGGGGAGACAATTGGGAGCTTATTTGCGCTTATCTTTTTTCAAGTTAAAAGGCATGACATCTACTGAAAACAGTTCCTGAGGTTTAAAAGTATACATCTGAAAAGAGATGGAATACTTTGTCTAAATTCTACATTTGTCTTAATATGCAGTTACATGTTGTCAGTTTACCCACCCGCAATGATTGCTAGCACACACTGCAGACTCCAGTTGTTTATGTCTTTTACTTTTATTCATATATGTAAAAAAATCATTTTAATAAATTTATAAGATATTAACTACAGATGATATATAACAAGGTTATCAGCTCAATTTTCTTACAGTCAGTTCAGTGACTGATTATGTAGCTATTTCTGTGCCATGAAAGAAGTAAACAAACCATACCTGAAAATATATGGATGGAATAAAATTAAGGGAGAATGCTAAATTGAGGCTCAAATATTGAATTAGTGTGTTTTGATTTTTTTTTTGTTGTTGTTGACTACAACTTTTCGGTTGGTATTTTCAAAATGTTTTGACTAAGTTTTAGCAATTTCTAGTGGACTTTTTTTAAACACACAATAGTTAAGCTTCCAAAGTCTAATCCCCTTAAATAAAGCTTCTGCAAAGTTACAGAAAGTTTCAGAAAATTTGTGTTTGAGCAGTGAAGTAATTTTCTGGCAGAGAATCCCAATTAATTGATATATTCCAATATCTTTTTAGAATTGAAGACTTATTTAAGAGGTAAATTAAGTTGAACCTTTGTAGAGTTAAATATGGTTACATTAAATGAATTGTATTACTTAAGTGCCTGCATTTTAATTATTCTGGGCTTAGTGCTGTGCACAATAATGAAGTGGATGTACAGAACATACAGTGCAGATTTTGGAGACAAGGAGAATTAATTCTCTTATGCCGGAGGATGACACATTAGTAGAGGTAGACATATGACAGCAATTAAGTTTGCTTTTCTACAGATTTTCAGGTCTCTTCTATCAGTGGTCATAACTTTGTTTATTTGTTTGTTTTCTTAGAATGACTATTTTAAACTGGCAAAAAAGGGTTCTTGATCTGCTTTAGTTGAGCCTGGGTATTTCATAAGGATCAGTATATAAAAATTTAGATTGATCCTTTTGGGGAATAGATATCTTATATCCTTCTTTACTCCATGTGGAATTCGTTTTTTAGAGATGATGATCATGTTAACTGCCATTGCATATCTCCATGGTGATCTCTGAGAAATATAGCTGGAGTGCAGATGTGTATTTATATGGAAAGAGTGTCTTTCACTACCAAAACCAGGTGAAACTGCTTTGAATTCCATAGCCTCTCATCGACTTTGGGAATATTAATTTCATTGTAATGTAGTTTTTTTGCAGAAGATTTTTATGGAAACTGGTTAATTATATTTAGTTCCTGATAAGGACCATGATGATTTTAGGTATGAGTGAATTTAGATCAATTTAATGCAGTCAAAGAACTTGCTTCTGGAGTTACTGTATGATCATTCTGTGTTGAGGTACCATTTTGGAGTTTCAGTTCATCATTAAGTGGACTCCTCAGACCCTATCTTGTGTTGATCATTACTTTAGTTGCATAAAGATCATCTCTACACAGCACTGGTGAGGCCACATCCGGAGTGCTGTTGCTGGGACTGAGCTCCCCAGTACAAGACAGACATTGACTTACTAGAGTGAGTCCAGCAAAGGGCCATGAACAGAATTAAGGGACTGGAGTATGTTTCATATGAGGAGAAGCTGAGAGAGCTGACGCTGTTCTACCTGGAGAAGAAAAGGCTCAGGGGGAGCTTATCAATGTTTATAAATAGTTGATGGGTTGAAACAAAGAAGAGGGAGCCAGACTCTTCTCAGTGATGCCTAGTGACAGGACCAGAGGCAGTAGGCACAAATTAAAACCTGTGAATTTCCATTAGAACACAAGAGAAGAATTTTGTACTGGGGGAATGCTCAAGCACTGAAATAAGTAGCCCAAAGTGATTGTAGAGTATCTATCTGTGAAGATACTGAAAATCAGATGGGCTCCATCCTGGCTCTAGGTGACCCTGCTTGAGATCATCTAGTCCAGTGCCCTGCTCAAGAGGTCTCTTTCCACCTCAGCCATTCTGTGATTGTGAGGAGAAGCTGGAGGTGACAACCCCTAAGTTATATATTCTATTTGTGGTGTCTTTTCACAATTATGTACGTGTATGTTGCTTATTGTAATGAAGCTGGATGATTTTCATCTCTAAAATAAGTGACATTTGGGTCTTTCTTATTACCTTAATCAGCAAAAATACATATACTATTTTAACCTGCCCCTGTGATCATCTGAGGATTAATCTGACATCACATAACTAATTTAATGCAATTTCACATTACCATTCCTGAAACTTACCATGATAAATTGGAAGCCTTTTTCCTGTTTGCATCTCTAAATTGATAAGCCCTTTCATCTTATGTACAGTTGTTCATACAAGCTGAGATCTGTTGGAAGGTCTAACTTCTTTCTTTGAGCAGTGCCATTGATTTTTGGGCTTCAGTGGTGTCTGAATAGGATGCCACTTATGTCACCATCTTTAAGACACAATCCAACACTGACTGTCAGGCTTTCATAGTTTGTTGGCTATCGTTTGTTGATACTGAGGGTGCTTAAATCTATACAGAAACCTCCTGAAGGACTAAGCAAAGCCTTTAATATTTGGTGTGTTCCATAGCACTCAAGGCCTACTGTGAAGAGTAGAATGTTATTCTAAAGATTCATAGGGATAGGTTGGAAATTTAGCAAGCATTTGAGTAGCTAATTTGGTAAACCAGTAAGTTCATCAGAGCATTTGCTTTTTAATTGCCTGAGTTGTATGGCATGAACCATAAGTAAGGGAAATCTGTCCGGACATACAGGGAAACCATTGGCTGTTCAAATCTTGTACAGCTGTTATTGGCATCCAGTAGGGGAAGTTTTAATAATGGCTGATAACACTGCAAAGTGCACTCATCTGCTTTTTTAATCAGAAGGTTGTTTTAAGAAATATTTCTCACTTTTGGTTTTATATTATCATCTGCTTTGCTGGTAAGGAGCAGAGAAATAAGTTTAAAGCCTGGTTAGTAGGCATTTCCACACCACTTGTTATGACACTAGAGCTCACTATTGTTAATTTCAGGTTATTTGGTCTAACCATATAGCCTCAGAATATGAGAAATACTTTTTAAAATGCATGAAAATTGCTGGTTTCAGTTGAAAGGAATGTCTGTTGAGTTAATCTTGATGAATCGGAAATTTTTTCCTGTTTGGGAGGGGGAGATTTTCTAATTCCATTCTCCATACTTGGATTTCCACAGCATCAAATTGAATTCTAGAATTTCCTTAAGGAAAGGTATCCCCTGCTTTGTTGAGTCTAGATATGTTTACTCAGACAGGAGTATTCTGAATGAGGAGTAGTTTAAAAGGCTTGATTCATCTTCAGAGATAAAACTAACATGCAAATGTAAAACACCGTCAAGGATAACCATTGTAATCTGCAATCGAACTGCTTTGGTTAAGTTGTTCTTAACTGCCAGACAACTTTCTAGGGGGGGTAAAAAAAGTCCTGATGTTTATAATACAGACTTCACCTTGTTTCATGACAATGTAAGACAGAGATCCAACCACTAAATGCTGTCCAAGCTTCCATGGCAAAACTATATTGCAGGTGGGTTTTTATTTATTTTTTTCATTCATGAACTTTAGGTATTTCTATAGCTTTTGGTACATGTGAATTGAGAACAAGTGTTGAACTTGCTTCTGTGAGTGATGATTATTGGATATTATGCCGTGGCTCTGAATCTCTCTGAAGTATCTGTGCTACTAGAGTAGTTTGTAGTTTGTGGACAATAGATCTGTATCTTTGCACTGAATCTTAAAAGTTGAGTACTGGCTTGTTTTTATGTCCCTTTTGTAATATGTAAACAGGGTGGTTTAAAGAAAAGAAATCAAAAGAAAAACTCTCTTGTTCTATTTACAGACTATCCTTCTGCATCTCAACTGTAAGTTGCTTAAAACGTTTTTTTTTCCAATCCTTCATACTTTTGGGAATCCCAGGAATATATAATTCTGAAACAGCTAAAGCAGAAATGTCTCTGAGCAAGAGACACAACATCTTATTTCCCACCCTTGTGTGACATGAATTATTCTCGGTACTAAGGGATCCCAGCAAATTTCAGTGTCTTTCACCTATTGTAATGAACTACAGTCAAACATCCCTTTCTGGACTGAGCCATAAATATATAATGTAATGTTGTGGTAGCCTAGGTGACAGGTAGATGATCAGACCCACCTCAAAATATTGATAGTCTTCTAGGTGGAAAGCAAATGAGAATCTCATTAGACGGAGATGTGTCTTCTTCTTTATAGGTAATAGTCATTATTGTCTTACCTAGGTACACAACTGAGTGAAAGTACAGTGAACTGATCAGTGAAAGTGTGTTAAGAAATGCTTATAGATAGCTCCTAAAAGCGGGAGTATTCAATGACTTTAGCATGAATAGGGAACTATTTTGAAACGGATCCAGCAGATGTCTTGCCATATATGAGTAATGGAATTTGAGGTATGAGCATGTTGTCCATAGCAGCATGCCACTGATTTAAATTCCCAACTCCTTTTCTGATGGAACGACCTGAACCCCACTCATCTGCCCTGAAGGACCATCTTCTCCCGTATTTCATGGGTTGGTTGTGCTGTTCAGGTATCATAAATGAAATGCACATCAGAGCTGGCATAAAGTATGTGAAACCATAAAATTTTAAGTAAGTATTATTCACTAAACTGATTCCATTCCATTCCCTTACAGTTGAAAGAGCTGGAGATTGGCTTTTCTGGTAGACAATATAGTAACCGTTGCTATGACCGAACTAAAAAGTATTTGTTCAGCTTGGAAAGAATCTAAATGGCTCTAATGTCTAGCATTACTTAAAATAAGAAAGCCTAATGCTACATATAGGGCTACATTAGACTAGTGGAAAGGGTGTTGCTTCTTTCGTGTTCTCATTTTGTATAATTCAATTTCTTGCATTAGTTAATATCACTTGGACCTTCACACCCCTGTATTCCAATTACATTTGAGCTCCAAGTAACTAAGATTATGGAAATGGAAACTAAGTTTTGAAAACCAGGACCTTGCTTCTAGTGCCCCTTGCTTTTAATAAAAAAGTCTATTCCTGTCCCAGATATTTACACTTAATATCCACCTGTTTCATCTCTAATGAATTATTTATACATGTATATGTGAATACTGTATGTAAAACCTTTCATTAGAAGAAGAGGGCTTCTGAGTTCTGGAGCATATACCAACGCCTCCTCCTCAGGTGTTTCTTTGATATGCCAGAACATCTTTCTACTGAAATCTTAATCCAAAGTTTCTACAGTGAAATGAGTTTTCATGTAGTTTCCAGTCACCATCAGAGAGCTTTTTCGTGATCCCTGTTTCTTCTGCTAGCAACAGTATTTCATGTTTCATATATAATTTTTTTTTCTTTACTGTCTGATTTCTATTAAAATCTGTTTATTGTTTCAGAAATTCATTTTGAAGTGGCATATTGCATTCCTACATCTCTAAGCCCTCTGCCCTTCTTCGTAGTCCAGGCTTTAAAGTAGGGAGGAGGAAGAAATAGGGAGAGAGTTTTGTTTCTGACAATGTCAGGCCTCAGGAGTATCCCAGCTTGCATGGTCATGGAGGGGAAAACATCTTCAGGTAGTGCTGCTGCCTTGTAACAGAGAGTCAGAAGCAGCATTGAGAGGGCATGGAGTGACCAAAGGTCTCAGTTTCTGTTCCTTAGTGGTTTACAGTGCAGTTGTTGATACCAGCAAGGTGCTTTTTGCACCTTCAGTTTGCATATTGCTTGCTAGCTCCTTGCTTCTGCAATCACCAAGCTGCTCCCTCTGGCTTCATAACTGCCACCTCCTTCTTCCTGGCCCTCCCGTCATCCCTCTCACCAGACTTCCTAGCAATCACCTTCCTAATTCTAACTCTAGATTTCTCTGTAATACTTTGTCTCTAGCAAGGTACTTGTGCACGTATTTATTCAAATTCTGGCACCATCCCCATTTTCCTGTGCTCTGTGTTTCCTCTTGAAGATTTGATTCAACAGCAGTATGAGCCTTGCATGCTTGTGGTCATGAAAAGTTTACCCAGTAACCCACCTAAACTTGTCTCATAGTGTTCCAAGTCTGTTCCCTCTGCTCAGTGGTCCTGTTCATTTGTGTGTGTTGTCTCAAATGCAGGATACAGATTGTATTTAATTCTTTTTTTTTTTTTAGTATATTCGTATATTTACAAGTGCATAACATGCTTACCATAAAGTAAGGAAATGGTGAATTTGCATTATTTTAGTGTTGTCCTCTAATGGCTTCAGAGTACCAAAAAATATACTTTTCCAACTACTTTTTTTGAAGAGAGAAACTTATTTTGTAGAGTTTTTCGCAGTCTATGCAGTATTGTAAGACCATTTCTGTTACAAGCTTATCTTTTGGGTACTCAGCACCTTTCAACAGGGATTCCAATAAAATGAATGCTTATCTTTCACCTCAGTAGGTTTGGGATTATACCATTAATGCAGCAAATAAGGAATATCAAATCTGTTCAGTAGTACAGATTTGCAAAGGTATATTAGGAAAAATAGTGATTCAATTTGGGCCATTTTTTCCCCTGTTCTGGGATAAGTTCCAGGTTGTTTTAATGTTCACTAATGTGCAAGAATTAATTGTTGTTACACATCTCATGGGACAACTCAACTTAGTCATGTTAGGAACTGGCATCCAGTTCAAGAAGTTTGTTTAAGAATGATTTTTGGATGACCAAAACATTGCAACAGCTTCTTAAAGATACTTCATTATCTGTAACAGAAACGTAGTTTTCAGATTGTGAATTTTCATTACATGTTAGAATGATGGAAAAATTTTGTTTCCAGTTATCAGAAACTTTATGCTTAAGTACTTCCCATTTCCATTCAAGACAAATAATCATACTGGCTGAAATTTGTGTATATTTTCACAAATACCTTGCATTTGTCATAAAATACCTGTGAATATTATTAATACATGAATTATAAACTGAATTCAAAAAATAACTTGTTTTAAAACATTCTTTTACAAGCACTGTACTGGACCACCTTTGTGGTGTAGACTGTTCTACAGGAAATAACCTCTTAATGAATCACTGAAAGCACCCTTTCAGAATAATCCCCTTTGGTGCTTATGCTCTTTCTCTAATGTATTTACTGGTATAAGATGGTGTTTAGTGATGGTCATTCATTGTAGCTTATTCCTACGGCCATAGCAAAGCTTTTGAAGGTTTGTTGTCCTGGTAAGAATGTGAAGATTTCAAGTCCAGGTATGTGATTATAATTTTGGTCTGAAGTTACTCTACCTCCTTTCAATTTTGAAGTTACTTAGCCTCTGGGAAGTTTCCCCCCGTGATAATATTTCAGTTTGTTGTCCAGTTCTGAGCAGGTAAGTCAAATAAAAGAAAGAAGGATTCAAAAAAAATTAAATTAATAGTAGCTGTTGTTTCTAGCAGTCAGAGTAAATGCTTCAAACTGCCTTGATTTGGCAAAGGGATAATGGAAGAAGCCACCAGTTTGTGTTTCCTTTCTCTATGTATTCTTTCCTCATTTGCACAATGCTCTCAGCCACCATGCTTAGGTGTCTTTGAGAGATGTCAGAATTTTATCTAACATAGGTTGTCCAGTCAACCCATTGCAATAGCTGGAAAAAAAATGTGAGCTCATGCTTATGGCAAGCAAACATTCAACTTTCATTGGCCTGAGAAGCTGTCCTGATCAAGTTTTATGTTCTCCCCGAGAAAAAGAAGGCGTTGAGAACTTGTACAAAGAGAGCAAGATGTTTAAGAACTGCTGGTTAGCCTTTAATGGGCAGAGTTCAAATCCTGATATATTGTCCTTAGACATTCTTCCCTCCTACTCGTGATTTCCTCTCTTCCTCCTATCCTATACCATAACCATTTCATTTGAACTTTCACCAGGTTTCATCATAAGTTATTTCATGTGTTACTGGCTTGGCGATGATAGTCAATGGGTTACCACCTTTAAAAGAGCACAGACGAATAGAATTCCAACTTCTGACCTTCAAATGTAATAATAACCTGATAATTTAACGATTTCATTTGGTTATTTCATTTTCCATACAGCATAAGCTGTATCTTTAATTTCAAAAGCAGACTTTGGTGAAGTATTATTTTGTGTGCCTAAGTAAGCAACATGATTTTCCATAGGTTTTAACAGATTTTTCACTACTGGGGTACAGCTGAATTTGTACAGCGTGAGGTCTTGGTGGGCAAAGACTCTTTGAATTACAACTTACATGAAGAAGAAAAGTTTATGAGCTTAGATTTGACAAAATGAAATTCACCCTAGGTTGTTTTTTTTTTTTTTATTATTTTTTTTTTATTTCTTGTTTGAAGCCTTCTACCTCTACTTCCTGTCAGGCTAACAGCATTTTCCCCCAATTGCACTAAAGAACAAAGTTTAAAATAAAAAAATTTATCTTTTTTGAAC